>JAUTBV010089867.1:0-36746 GCA_032361325.1 Lepetodrilus fucensis | reverse complement strand
CTCTCCCTCCCTTCCCCCTCTCTCCCTTCCCCCTCTCGTCCTCCCCTATCTTGCTCTCTCTATCCCTATCTCTCTCCGCTCCTCCATCTCTCTCTCTCTCTCTCTCTCTCTCTCTCTCTCTCTCCCCTCCAGCTTTCTATAAGAGCTCGCTGCGGCACACTTACTGTCTTGACAGTCCTTCCCGTTGTAGTTTCGCGGACATCTGCACACGTAACTGCCCAGCGTATTCTCACACGTGCCGCCGTTCTGACAAGGATTGGACTGATCACATTCGTTGATATCTGATGGTCAAACATACGTAGGGCACGTTGCAATTAATAAACATAAAACATCAATAAACAATGTTATCATATGCGAGGGGAGTAAGTCCCTATAGGGGATTTTGTTTTCAGGGAATTGTATCTGAGAGGTTATTGTCTGATTATTTTTTTGGTCTGAGGGGATTCTGTTCTGGATTCAATAGCTTACATCCCCGGATGTCCGGACCATTTTCATGAGAAGTGGAAATTAATTATTAAAACAGATTTTTTAAATTAGGGGCTGGTCAGATATTGTGTCAGATGATATACGTGTCAGATATACGTACCGTTCTGACATATTCTGCCAGTGATACCCTGTGGACAGAAGCAGTCAAACGTTCCTATTCCATCAACGCAAGTCCCGTTGTGTAGACAGGGGTTGCTAGCGCAGTCATCTCGACCTGTGTATACAATACAAACATGTATACAGTACCATGCCTAATCTTGTAGGTTACAAAAATAAAAAATAAATTATAAAAATACCATATCATTATGATCATTAATAATTTATGACATGTGAAATCAATACAATAACTGGTAGGCTAATTGTTTAGGTATTTTGAAAGAATCTTGAAATCCGCTCTGTCCCAATTAAAACATATATTAAATTTTAAAATATTTTTGACATTCTGAGTAATATGGCCTGTGAATCACATGTAGTCTAGATGTATGGAGTATATTGCCCATGTGGTTCAAATATAGTGTATTATAGTAATGATACAACTGAATAATTTCACTATTAGCCACATAGGAGTGGATAAGCGTAACCCACTTACTTGCTGATTAGGAGTAAGCTAATTGTATACTCCCCAGAGGGCAGAGAAGGAATTGAGTGCATTGACCGGGGTAATAATGTAGCGCCATGAGCATGTGTACAACATGGAATAGGCATGCCTTTTTTTATTATTATTATTAATAATAATTTATTTTAGAATATTCTTAAATGTATGACACTGTCATCTGTGTCAATGTCATGACGAGGGTAAGGGGAAAACATACCTCTACTGCAGTTATCTCCCGTGTAGTGTAAGGAACATGCACACGTGTATTTCCAGCCGGTTGGAGTCAGGAATGGGGAGCAGGTTCCGCCGTTCAAACACGGATACGTCCGACAAGGACTCACTGGAAACATGGGAAATACATATACATGGAGAATAATTATTTATATCTCTAAGGTCCCCTTCTCCAGTGAAGAGCATTAGCTAGCCTACTGTACTAATTTACGATATAGCAGAGCAGTACTGTACAAAACAGCATAACTCTAAGATAATACTCTCAACATTTGGCAAAGAAGAAGGGTCGATTACTTTTTTGTCAATTTTATTAATTATTATTATCTAAATTTTTGTAGAGGTTGTCTTTCTCCCAAAATGTAAAAAAATATTTAAAAAATATTTAAAAAAACTGCTACACACTACTGTACTATATAGTTTGATTACGTTACTTTTGAGTCACGCCGTTCGGTATACAGTACAGAAGAAGAAATAATTTCAACATGACCATAACAGTATACATGCATCTAATACCGTATTTACAGTAATTCGTCTATAACAGATTTGATAGCATAAATTCATGACAGAACGGTTCACGGTACTCTATCATATCCGGTATAATAGCGGTCATTGACTCCATGTTGTGAGGGCAGTATTACATGGGGAGGTTTGCAGGTTTACTACATACAGACGTCGCAGTTGTCTCCGGTGTAGAAGAAGGTGCAGTTCTTTCTTCCGAACGCGTCACAGTCGTAGGCTTCGTTACTTTGACAGAACGTGTCGCAGTTGACACCGTAGTAGTTTTGTTGACAGTAGATCTGAAGCACATCAATTGTGTATTAGCCTACCTAATTAACATTCTGTATTACGACATGTAATACGTATATGTTGGTATTATCCATCTCTCTACATCCATTTCTCTTGATATATAAATATGAAGGAATTCAGAAACAAATTAAAGAATGGCATAACCACTGGAGAACAATATATCTGTCTCCATATCTATGTCTTAATCTCTGTGTCTCATCTCTTTATCCCTCACCGCTCTCTCTCTCTCTCTCTCTCTCTATATATATATATATATATATATATATATATATCCCTCTCTCTCTCCCCCCCTCTCTCTCTCTCTCTCTCTTAATATCTCTTTCTTAATCACTACATGTGTCCAATTTGTATCCTTCCTCGCTCGCTCGCTCGCTCTCTCTCTCTCTCTTTCTCTCTCTCTCTCTCTCTCTCTCTCTCTCTCTCTCTCTCTCTCTCTCTCTCTCCCTCTCGCTCTGTAAGTTCTCTTCGGTATAAGCATGCGTGTATGACATACCCTGCTCATGATACGTATATCAGTATCCGCCGTGGTGGCTCTACCAGTCCCCGGAGACCGACTGAAGACGAGACTCTCGAATCCCGAGGATGTGTACACGCTCCCAGCCACGTTAAGACCTGCAGCAATGATCCACGTCACGATGTTACAACAGTCCTCATATCAGTGAATGAACACTGTAAGGTCCCCACTCAACAGAGCCGAGCAAATATCGCCGCGACGATCAGCGGCGACAACTTTAAAAATTCTATCGAAATGTGTCTGCGAATTTCGCTTTTAGTGTGCACGCATAATAGTATAGATAAATGATAAGGTTCTATCTCAGAAAGTAACTCGCCGAGTTCGTCGCCGCGAAATTCGCCTCTGGTGTGAAAGGACCTTTACATTGTTAATTAATAGAACAACTTTACTTTCAACGAGAACTAAAATACCATATTGTACAGTAGCAAGTTGGAATCAATGAACACTATAATAAACATACATACGCACACGAATGCGCGCGCACACACACATACACACACACACATTGTCACATGAATAAGAAAAACATGGTTACGTATAAATACAGAAAATAAGCATCAATGGTGTCAGTCATTAATAATCCATTCAGAACTACTGAAGCAATGTAGGCCTATTATATTGGTATACAACATAGTTTCAATTGCAGGAACCGTCGACATTATTCCCATATAGTTTGTGGTTTGGTTTGGGGATTTATAATTTTTTGGGGGTGTGTGAGATAGGGTGGGGTGGGGAACGGCGGAAGGCGTTGGTTTCATGACTATTTATTTATACAACATATTATATAGTAATAGAACCACACATAGTACAATGAATCATCGTATTGGAGATGATGGCACAGACACACTAAAAAGGAATGAGATGGATCATAGCTGAGTAGACGCCCTTCTTGTCATCGTGAAGACCACCTGAACTGGAAGCAGAACTTCTTGAAGACATGGGCACGTTACCATTGAGAGCAACATAAGAAGTAGCCTACATACTATATAATCAATCTATAGCTGCAAGCAGGTGTGTCATATCAGAGCTGCGGTTCTATAGCTAAAAGATGCCAAGTGTACTATTTTGCTGTGCCCATAATATGATAACATAATAGTAAATCTTCTAGCCACATAATTGCAGCTAGTTATAGAAGAGCTGTTACTACACATTATATATACTTTATGTTAATATTAATAGGAGGAAACAGCATTATCAGAATATATTGAATTCCTATTCCTGCGCTACGGAGCAATGATAGTTAGTAATGAAATCTTAGTTAAATAATCTTGGATGGTTGACATGCAACAGAAGACTGGAACTAGGAGACACACTTACTTGTCATATCTGACGTATAGTCTCCTATAAGACGCACGTTGTTGCTCACTCGGTCTAGTACCTGGACCCTCAGCATCAGATCCTGGAGTTAGTAACAATAGGGTAACATTTTACAACTAAATATTTGGCACCGATCGTAGCCCTACGAGAGTCTCAACTCTATGTTAGCGTATTAGATTTACGACTCTCGTAGCGCTACGATTGTTACGACTCTCGTAGCGCTATGATTGTTACGACTCTCGTAGCGCTACGATTGTTATGTGGGGGTAGTGGGACTCTGAATATAATACAGGCTATGTTGTTCACCACTGGATCCTAATATAATGAAAAATAATAATAATGAACAATAATAATAAGTAATTTTTATAGCGCCTGGGATTTAGATATAACTACTAAATGGTGTTGAACAAAACAAAAACAAAAATGAAAATGGATATTGCATTACATTTGATCCTGGTATCCATGCTATTGAACAGTTCATACTGGTAATACGGTATAGCGTTTGATAAACAACGTAGACTTATAAGAATCTGCGATCATCATCTTCAACCTGTGGAACATCTACCTCCCTGCTGGATTAGGTACATACACTCTAGCTGCATTCAGTGTGGAGAGAATAGAAATAAACACCAATATCTAGAAATAATGTGAAACAACTTACCCCAAGTCCAGAGTCTTGTGTTAAATTCATTGTGTCTGATCTCGACACAGCTCCCCCGGTTCCTATAATGAAATACAAACTTGATTTAGTATTCAAAATCAAATAATTAATATCCAGGGTATCGTTTCACGAAGCTCTCATAAGCACTCTCGTGGCGATATCGTATACATAATGATCATGGTATCCTTTCACAAAGCTCTCATCCGCTAAGAGACCATATAGCGCTCTCTTAGCAGCGTATTAATGATCGGCAAAGAGAGTGCTATGGTCTCTTAGTGGATAAGTGGTTATCCAGGCGCTTACGAGAGCGCTGTGGTATCATAGTGGATATGAGAGCTTCGAGTAGGATACCCAGCTTTGATGAAGTCATGCATTACCATTCAACGAGTGATGTATACTATCATCATACCACGACCGTACGGTCAGATGATTGATCACAAAATGAATGCGATCAACACACATCTGTACAAGGATTGGAAGTAGTTGATGATGCCCCCGCTGTAGATCTCTTCTGTCATAACATACCGGTAACATAGCTGTTGCATACATCTTCGAGACGCATATTTGAGTCGTTGTCTATATCAAGTTTCATATCGTAACAAATTATGTGGACAAAGAAGTATTATATATAAATTATATATATTAACGAAAGGTAGTAGCTATGTTTGTCGACGTTGCTTTGTTTCATTATAAATGTTCTAATCCTACACTTTATGCCACGACTATACTAGACCATACATACAGTGATCCAAGTGAGTACAGTTTGAATTTACCTAGATTTATCAAATTGGAAGATATTCTAAGAATGATAGAACGTTGATATTTAACTTTAACGGTGCTAAGACTACACTGGTTCAGAGACAAATATTGAATTAACATTATTAATACCAGTCTATTATTATGAAACTAATACCGTATATAATAATGATGATGATGATGATGATGATGATGATGCTACTACTGATAGTATTATTACTAGTGAAAGGATCTTGAAAGTGGCTCTAAACCCCAATTAAAAGCTATAATTACTACTACTACTACTACTACTACTACTACTACTACTACTACTACTACTACTGCTGATGATGATGCTACGATACTACCACTACTACTAGTACTACTACTATTGCTACTACTATTACTACTACTACTACTACTACTAAATCATAATAATAATAATAATAATAATAATAATCCTACTGTTAATAATACCTCATGGTTTCATAGTATCATGTACCTCATTGCCATGATACTAGACGGTTTCTCATCCTTTTTCTCTGTGTGGTTGTGATTGGAATACTTTACCACATTCAAATTAACTGACAATATTGGAACAACGACTCAAACAGACAATCCCGTACAACCCGATCTACAGCTGTAGCTAATTCACATGTTGTCTGTTAACAGCAACACCTTTAGGTGCGGGCCGTATGTCATGTTTAACCCCCTATATGCGGAAGGCAACTGGGTATGCCCTAAAGATATGTATCTGCCTGATTCAGTAGGGAGAGGGTTAACGTTAACAACATCTGATTCTAGATTTATAAAATAAAAAAATACATCGCAAGCTTTTCTCTAGCAGGAGCATTTCAACCTCTGGGTGAATCCGATGCATACCAAGCCTGTGAAGAACTCGGAACGGGAAAGGAAGTGTTGGGAAACAGACACAACGATTAGCTATAGCGAGAAATCTTCTTATAATTGTGTCTCTACTTGCTATATGCAAGACATCATATTGGTAGTGCGAGTACACAATCATTAATTCAGAGCGACTGGTTCTGGTGCGTTCAATATTTACCACATTCTGGCATTCGGTGTTATGGTAATTATTCTGTTTTGTTGTTACGTAAATTTGTGGAATGGCTACATGTGTTATTTTATTATTTTTATCTGTAGCTTGTGTCAACGTATTTTGAGCATAGAGTATGTCTAAACAACGCATTATTATTATTGTACATGCAGTAAGTTTAACAATACATTGCAGAAGACAAATAAACGTTTCAAACATAGCATAATACACAGACAATTTTGATGTGTCGAATATGACCTAGGGCGAATAGATGGATATATACTTTCTAGACAGGAAGAACAAATACCAATGGAATTGCAGTGGATTGGGGTTATAGAGTTTGGAGTTGTTGTTTTTTAGTTTTAGGCTCAAGCTGGAGAATATCTTGAAGGTTTGAAAATTATTTGCACCTTTTATTTTCATAAGGCATAATACACTACAGTTATGGCGGTGGATTTCACAGCACTCCGATGAAGCAAACAGTGTATGGAACTTCTACAATGACTGTGTCCATTGAGAAACTTGGATAATCCAGAATCATCAGTTTCCAAAAATAAATATCTGTTCTTAAGTGCACCACAGACTAGCGCAGCTGACATATTTGGGCATACATGACACCTTCACAAACTAATTATCAACAAGCTATAGGGTTTATTTTCATTGCGTATCCTATATAGATGAGAACAATTAGTGTGTGTAACTACTAAGTTCGTTTTGACACAAAAATTAACATAACCTACAAGTTATTTGTATTAGTTATAGTGTTCTGTTCGGATCCTAAGCTATAGTGGTGCCGTTTGAATACTTGGTTTAATATCGAATTTATTTATTATTTATATTTTATACATGACATATACATATTACATAATTATTATACCATATTTATATGGACCCCTTTCCATACTCAGTATGTTCAAAGGTGCTTTACAATGTAAACATAATAGATAGGTTAAGATATACTAGTAACATATAAAAAAACATATAAAAAACCCAGGGTAAATAACCTAGAAATAAATAAATATTTGTTTTAATGTTTCAATTAGGTTCATCGCTTACAGTAAAATATATAATGTTATGGCCATTTCATTCACGACAGAGTAACACATAAATACAATAAACACAGGTGATACCCAGCTCTTGGAATAATTTCGTGCTTCTTTCGAAAAAATAATTATGGAAGTGTTCACGAATTCTCGTGGATACGTTAAATGTAAACCGCGAATGTAAAACAAACTTTACAGTAAACCAATACAAATATTCTCCAAACGCAGGTTGTTTTTACTGTTAGTTATTCACCACTCTCAAACCATTTACAAATCTATTCCAAATTTGAAAAGTTTAACGTGTCTGATAGTCTACGCATCGTGAGCTGTTTGCGGATTAACAGCTTGGATTAACAGAGTCTGATGTGAAGATTTTAATGCGTTAAATAATCCACACACCTTATGTCTTTTTCGAGGTCCTCTGTTTAACTAGCATACAGGGAGCGGTCAGTGTGTTTGCAAATCATCAACGTTACAACCCTTCCTCTGGCCACGGAATAACGAACGATCCCTGTCTGGTTTTCTTCGTCCTTGGCGAATGATGCTCACTTGAACGTTAACAAGTTGACAGTTGGGTGGTAATATATCACATCCTTCGTTCAAAAAGGAACCTCTATTGTTTTTCAAACAAGCACCTTTGAAACATTTAAGTGTTAATTTTAAATTCAATATGGACACGGCATGCTTGTGTTAACGAAAAAAACCAATGTGGTCAAAACCTGATGGACACTTACGCAATGAAGTCAATATTTCGTTAAGGTTTGAAACACTGTATATACATCTGGGTCCGGTTGTGCAGAAGGTGATTATGCTAATCAATCATGTATATTTATGTGAGGAAAAAGTGGTGAAAAGTTAGCTACCGGTAAACCACGAGGGCAGATATTAAACAAGCTAAGAGAGCCCGGTTGTCTGGAATCAAGGTTCAAACAAGAGAGCGGGAATTCCAACAATCCGGTTGTTAACTTTTAACTGTTTCTTTTTTTAAATAAGGAATCCAAGTCATTTGGTTTTATCACATTCTAAGCAACCGGACCTTGGTCATTCGCATCCTCGGAACAGAGACCATTACTACTACTACAACAATTACTACTACTACTACTACTACTACTACTACTACTACTACTACTACTACTAGTTATGATGATGATGATGATGATTTTATTTTTCTACTTTATTGTTCTCATTTATGGTTACAGAATACACACATCATTCCTTATAACAATGTACATACACATGATGATGATGATGATGATGATGATGATGATGATAATAATTCCCATTTATACCGCGATAATATCCACCCACTGACGCATGATCATAACGTAACATAATATATACATGTTAATTTAAAAGCTGAATACATTAATATGTACAGGAATATACAAGAGATAGTCAAGTGTAATATATCCGGAATAGGTGGGCATTAAGAGCAGATTTGAAACATATCAAGGATATACGGATTGTTTGATGGCAGATGGAAGAGAATTCCACAGTGTAGCAGCTGTATGGCTAAATTCTCGTCGACCGAAAGACTTCAATTTAATTATGCCTAATTAACACCCGTTGACGTATGTTGTCAATATTGATGACTTGAAATATATACAACAATGGGCAATGTCCAAGAGTGCCAGGGTATAGTTTCACGAAGCTCTCATATCTACTATATCTATACTATGTCTACTATGAGACCATAAGGACTCGTAGCGAGGGGATCGTGCACTTACGATGTCGCTATTAATATGGTCTCATAGTGGGTATAAAAGCACAAGTGGTCGCACAATAAAGAAGCTTGAACACGTAAGTTTTGCTTTCTTTGCTTTCCTCCAAAGTGAATGTTTCTTAGCTAACTATCAAACTACTGCATTCATGAGCAAAACATATGTTCATCCCCCGTGATTTGTAAAAACCTATTACAATGACCCATGTTATTACGCATCCTCCAAATACAGACCATTATTCGTACTTAAAACATTAATTTGTCGGATGTCAAGTAGGCATAATACAATGCTGAGTATACCTTCTTATCCGCGTACATATAATTTAACAACTATATATATAGTTGTTTTTTCTGCTTAGAAACGTCCACAATCGTGTGTAGTAAAAAAATAAATCCAAAGTCAATCCATATACATGACAAAACGTGTCAAAGAGTGCGATATGGTGGTGTATATATTAGAAGAATTCGGAACGCGAATCCATTTGTCAATTTAGCGTCGAGAAGTATAGCAGTGCTTAAGAAAAATGGCCGAAAATGTCACTGTGCAAACGGTTCACGAACTTCCTAAACTAAAGGCATGTTACCACCCATCTCTCAACGATCTACTTCTCTGCGGGTCTCTTCTCTACTTACTTACTATTGGCTATTTTCGGTTGCTTTCAACACTTCCTACACAGCATGTTAAACAATACGCTGATGCTTAGATACACGTTTGTTCGTCAACCGTTCTAATAAAGGTATTTGGAAGCCATTTTCCCCAACGAGGTCACGAGTTCCCATTATTGCTACGTCTTCTGAGAAGCGGGATCGTGTTCATTCGAGTAATACATAGATGAACACTGTTAACTAGTTTTTACAAAATATTAAAATCAATGTAATGTCGTTATGGATAATGCAATTCAGCGCACACCAATCATGTAAACAAAATATCGAATATACCATCATAAAACGCAGTGTGTTGTACGTGTATGCGTGTGTTCGCATATGCACGCATATTATACATAGTGCGTATCCGTCTTTCGTGTAATTACTCAAAACTTTGCATTAATAATCGCTGGTATGTTGCAGTTCTTTGACATGTATATGAGGTATGCCTTTATATAGTATAGGCCTACTTGACTCAAATGAAATATACGAATAAACTTGAACATTTGAGTTCATAGAAAAACATAACATTGGCGTGTACTGTTTACCGAATGAGCATAATGGACGAGAGGCGTTTATTTTCTAATGATTTTCGAATTAATCTGTTGCCAGGTTCCTGAATGACATGCAAACAGTTTCTCTAGAACAGAATGATGAGACCGAACCAGTTCTTCTTTCAACACTAGAACCGAGAATGTGTGATAACCCAGCCCATGCCGTCTAAACAGATACGAATAGTAAAGAGTGGGCCATTAACAATTAAGTTTAATTTGCGAATGTCACGAGCGATAAGACACGGTGACAAAAGACAAAGTTTAAAACGAGTTACTGTTTAATTTCGTAGCGGTACTCGACCGTGTTTTTGTGTGAGTTGTACGCTCTTGGTGTGTGTAAAACCTGGCAAGGTGTTTGCTTCTCACATTAGAAATGGACCAAAACCACACAGTACTGGGGTAATGCTTCAAGTTCAAGTCTTTTGGAACTTTTAGAATTGACTTAAAGTCCGAATGGCATTCATCGTCTGGAGGTTCTAAGAGTACACATATTAATATAATATTTCCATTTAATCTATATTTAATTTCAATTATTGTGAAAAAACAATTCTTGTAAGCCATCCATAGTATAGACATACATATAACGTTATCACTATATTTACAAATAGTCTAGAAGTGAAGTTATGAGAAAATGCATTTATTGATGGCGGCCATTTTGATTTTAGCCTTTAAAAATAAATTGTATGAATCCTAAGTGTGCAGTACTAGATTCGTACTCCGCTTAGAAGACATAAGCCTAGGCTCTATATATTATTTTTGTATTTTAGGGCCTACATTGTTTGAAAACATATCGAAAACGTTTCACACACACACACACACACACACACACACACACACACACACACACACACACACACACACACACACACACACACACACAAACACACACACACACACATATACACACACACACACACACACACACACTCCACTTCCAACCACGGGACAGACCACACGAAACCATCTGCTACATGTACATTTACGTTCAGCATGTCTCCGGATACTTCAACAAACAAACCCACATCTTGCGTTAAATCGCATCTAATGCTTTTTAACCAAGTGCACACAAGTGAATAAATTGAATGAACTTAACAAATTTGCATAAATGTGTTAAACGTGCGAGATATTTCCACACGTGTGTGCACTGTGACGGATCCACTCAATACGAGAGAGGGAATACACCTATGGGTTTCCGTGGACGTATTCTGTTAGCCACACACGAAATATCACATCTCAACCATGTTAAACCAGCCAGTTGTATTTTAGATCTTGAACTATTGACCATCAATTCATTGACACCATGAGAAGTAACGTTCTTCTGGAGCAACACATGCGTTGTCTCAAAGAACAAATCGTGGGTGTTGCAATGCAATGGATATACAATTGGTATACCTACTCCTAGAAGAACCTCATCGAACGCAATTTATTTGCCTAATGTAAACGTAACATCAATATACATCAACGAAAACACTTCGAACGGTGTTACGCATCACCCATAAAATACCCGGTATTATTATTTTAACAATAAGAATATTAAAAAATGCATCAACGTCAAACTTAATATGTATACCAGTATATGTAGGAAAATCCTTTAGTGATCGAAATGTCGACCGATCGAGATTGTACTTATTTCTGCTTCAACAATATTGTTCGGGGTTAGGTTCTGATATAGGTTCTGTTATATACAGAAGCAGCAATCCCCGGATGAGAAGAAACTTATTGAAAGAGCCGTTCTTGCGTTCTTGCGTAGTATACCCTTATAATGGCAATATTTACCCTATTTAAATGATTACAATTACTCCATTTATCTATCGAATGCAATTGTATTCTTCAAGACAAACATCAATTTCTAATATTTAAGAAAACATGCAATAGTAATCGTGGTATGCAAACTTTTACTTCAAAGAACATGAGATACAAACTATTCCATGTCAATTGTAGACTGACTATACGCTGACATCATTCTAGATGGTCGTCATGCTGTAGTATATCTTCATAAATCCATCGTATGCAAACTTTTACTTCAAAGAACATGGCATAGAAACTATTCCATATCAGTAGACTGGCTATACAGTGACATCATTCTCGATGGTTGTCATGCTGTATTACAGTATATCTTCATAAATCCAGAGGCCAATGTTTACAGCATAATGCCTGGTTATGAAGGATTACGTCCCTTTGATGTGTTTGTTTTGCAATTGATCGCGGTTTGCTTTGCAATGTCCAGATATGTTGTAGCGCAGCTTAGGACTGACCAGTGATCTGTACTTCGTGTGGACATAGACTATCAATGGTATTGACTTTGGAATGACTCCGGACTCGACAGTGACGTTTTGGAAGTCAATCCGCGGATCGCAAGACATGATGACGTACACAGTGGTTATAACGTTGCCCAGATTTACAATACTATACAGAAAGAAAGAAAAACACCGTGGTTCGGAATTTACCTGTTTCTTACGAAACTCAAAACATAAATATTAATACTGATAATACATTGCACAAGGAATTCAAAACTTCATTATCAGTATTTTGAGACAGTTTCTGAAAAGTAGATTTATTTTTGGTATTTACTTAATGTTCAACACACGTGAAGAGTCTACATAGTACATATACTACCGACTTTAAAAATCACTATGCAATATATTGACGATATATTTCACAAGAAATTCAAAGCTTCACTATCAGTATTTTGAGACAGTTCATATGATTTCTGAAAAGTAGATTTATTTGGGTATTTACTTAATGTTTCGCGAAGGTACTACACAAGTGATGACTCCATATATCCATGTTCGAAAGCGTGCTCAAATGCCGAGACTATCTAATGATCATGAATGTTCCTTCGTGAAGTAGCATGTGTAAAATATGCTGTGTTATGATCTATATAGATAATTTATATATGTTATTGTCTGTGTCCTATCATCTAGTATGGTGTACAGCTGGTGTATCATGCCAGTATGACATACGCTCGTTATGATGGCATTACAATTGGGCCCAATGAACGTTGGTAAGTTGGAACTATATGGTCAACAGTGTCTACGTTCTATACATGTGCTGAGTGTCGTCACCTTGGCTTCTGACCTATATTCACAACCAGACTTAGTGAGATTAAGAGGATCTCGAAGAGACTAAGAGACTAAGACACACTAACACGAGATTAACACACTCGGTTGTTCTTTAATGTATATCACACGTTATATATATTTTGTTTTAAATAAAGAAGAGCAAGTAGTCCTTTTTGGACATATAAATTTAGCTTATATTATTGTAACAGAACGATTCCCAAACATCTATATAAACAGGCTTTATGTTGTCTTCTGGAACTTGTGAAACTATTGGAAGAAGAATGACACCAGATTCCTCAAGATTTCATACATTTGGTAGAAAGCTTTCCACAAAATATCTGCTGGACGCTTAAAATTATAATAGTTTTTAATTTATAGAACAATATTCACTATTGATGATATAACATGTTAACTTTTGTAGTGACGAATATTCAAGTGTAATAATGGAAGAATCAGCAGCTATTGTTAACTAGGTACATTGGTAACTTTAATAAATAAATACTTTTATACTTTTGATGTATTTTTAACCCGAGATTAACTTTCTGTAGTTTGTTCGATGTCTTGTACAAAATGTATAGTTTTGCCGTGTACAGTGCAGTATTCATCTTCTATATTTTAATTTCCAATATGTTGCTTTCGTAGTGACGCATGTTTCAGTGTAATAACGGCAGAATTAGCAACTTATATTTTGAGATTAGTGTCACTAATAGGTAAATCATTAACATTTTCTACAAATTCTATCTTTTTTTGTAATTTAGATATTTTTTTTCATTCTCCTACTTTACATACAAGCTGTAAGTTAATGTGGATATATTATCCATATATTGATTAACATTGATAGGTACACTAATTATATACTACACATGGTAGAGCATACAGTGCTTTCCAGGTATCTTTGAATATGATGCTGGTAATGTTCTTTTAAAATGCCATCTCTTTATCATTTAGATATATTTTTAATTTTACCAATTTACAGACAATTATGTAAAACAATTTCGATAAATTTTCCATTATTCCATTAACATACACATGTACACCACTAACTCTGTCTATACTGCTACAACAAACTACACATGGTTGGGTCATAAAGTGTTTTCCCAGGTATCTCCATGTGATATTGGTATTTTAAAACAATTATGTAGTTTCTGAGTGTCGAGATCTACTGTACAGGTATCCAAACTTTAGGTATCCAAACGTTGCAAAACAATTACGTAAGAAGCATATAAAACTACCGAAAACATCAATAGGATGTTTTAAAGCAAAACCTTGAAATACAACACACCATCCCTAGGTTTGACATTTCCCGCCCATACTGATGTCATCGTTCTTTACAGAATTGTGTGAACCCATCTGTACTTAAAGACGAAAATAGGTACGAAGCCTGGGCTATATATGTGTATATATACTACTGAGTATCGTTTCTCGATTCTCTAATATTCACTATGATACCATAGCGCTCTCATATAAGTGCAAGATCCCTATGTATTAGGGTTGGCACATTGAACATCTAATTTGGACACTGAATTGATATGACATTTTATCACCCAATACTGGCTCCGACTGGAGATAACATCAGGTGGATAACAATGTTATTCACGCGGTGATAACATCGCTTCAAAATTGTCCTGATTGGTCAGTCATGCTGTTGCCATCCAATCGACAGCCGTTCGCGTGCACGATTTGCATGGGCTTGTCCATTTCACCCATCAATTGTCACTATTGCAGGTGTGTGTGAAGACTTCTGTTCATTGGAAAACTGCCATCTCTCTCAGAAAGGGGTCATTTTGAAATAAAACGAGTAGCTTACTTCTGCAGAACTTAGGCAGTGTGGGACATATCTTTAGTTTTACCTTTCATGAACATATTCTGAAGATTTACATATAGTTGAATGTTATGCATTGGTGAAAAGGTTATAACACTGCATTGCATCTTATAAGTGCCCGTAACATACACCACCGTATTCTTTAGACAGTTTAGGCATACAATCACATATATTTATACTTTAGTTCGTAGCTTCAACTGCAAAGTAGCCTACATTCACTTGACATACATTAAATTATGTTTGTACTTTCAAATACCTTTTCACTGCTGTATAGAAGACACAATTCCACTGCAACCCTAACACCACCCACCTCGATATAGAACTTTGCTTGAACCCCGAGTAATATATTTCCAGTAACAACCTGAATATCGTCCTAATTATCTTGTGTTTGCTTCATTATATTAATGCAATGGGACATAACTGGAAGTTGTACGACTCAATGTAAAGGGGAACACCTCAATTTACCTCGTCTCAATGAACATGTTTGTATTTATTGTCGTAATTACGAAAAATACATAAACTATGAAATATTGTAAACCAGTTGAACATACGGAAATTGCGGCTTGCTTCCCAATATGCTTGTGTAAAGAAATCAAATGTACATACTTTCAAGTCAAAAATACGTTTGACAATGTCAACAACCCGTGAGTGTATGCTTTTAAAATGTTATGGAAGAAGGAACGATCATGTGTTCGAAGCAAAGAAAACTTGTTCATCAAAGTGTAACCAGAAATAACATATTTATGGAAGGAACGATCATTGATGTTTGATGTAATCTTGCACCAATGAGTGCAGACAGAAACCGCTAGGAATAAGCAATCGTTAAAGGCACGCTCCTGTGGGGCTCCTATGGGGCTCCTATGGGCGATGCTAGTTTGAACACTGCGAGTAACGAGTGCATGCTAAAGTGAGACGTCGCTGGTTGTGTGACTCTAACAATGACACAACCCTTGTTCTCAGCAACACAATGTGCTCCAATGTCACACGAGCCAGGAAATGCTTTCTGCAGAGATTATAAAAGGCTTAGCGTAATTTTCACAGCTTTTGGTTTCGCTTCTTCCTAGTTACCAGAACGAAAGTAAACATAGCCGTGTGTCATGTTCACACCAACATGAACTGAAAGTCGTAAATATCTGTGGCGATACTATGCAGTCTATACGAGTACATGCATATTAAAGTGAAACGAAATTCGCTGTATTATAGACTTCCAACTACTAAGTATCAAAGAAATAGTGTGCACAATGTGCACCGACGAATAATATACGCCCCTAAACCTAATGTAAACCGTGATGTTTACCACCATCACAGTTATGTTTACCACCATCACAGTTATGTTTACCACTGTCACCGTTATGTAATTAATTCTCTTTTGTATACCATTATGTTCACTGCTGTCCAAAGTATACCATTATGTTCACTGCTGTCCAAAGTATACCATTATGTTCACTGCTGTCCAGAGTATCAAACTACCCCGTCTAAAACAGCATGTTGCTCATCAGTATACACCAATAAGCAATATACACTACACATAACATACGCTAATAACTTATTTACACCACTATACTACCCATTCCGTACTATACCATTATGCACACCTCAACGTACACTATTAGCCACTAACGTACACCATTAACCACCAGTGTACACAATTAACCAGTGTATACCATTACCCAATGAACATTACTATCCAATGCACCAACTAGTGCACACCACTATTCATTGCACAGTACACCACTAATAAGCGTACGCTGCAGGTATACAGTATAAGCTATTTAAATCGGGTCTAAATCCTAGTTAAGATCGCTGTAAGTGTTTGACTAGCAGGGTAAACTTCAGTTACGTTCTGGTGTCGTGGCTTTACCACAACGTACACTTAGGTCGTTAAGTTTATTAGAATGTCAACAGTTTGCCGACAATGACTTGGGCGGAATTGTGGAGCTTAGAAGGCGGGTAAATATCCTGACATGGGTAGGCCGTAGGTATGTCTTGTAACGGCCGGACAAATGCCAGGGCTGTCACTTTGCGACCTTCGGACGTAACTTCTGTAGGTCATCGCGACTCGCCAACACTCCTATGTTTCTAAATGATGTTGTTGGCCTCTCGGTCCAAGCCTCAAAACATAATATAACACTTTGAACCGTCGGCGCATAGGACATTTAAATAGACTTGGGTTGGCCGAAACCGTTTGTCTGGCGTTACTTTAACGGATGACACACCACGCCACGCCAGACAAACGGTTTCGGTGGTGTGTCATCCGCTATTAAGGTGACGCGATCAGCTAATAGGAGAGAGTTGTCATCTATTTAGGTGGCTGCTAACTTGTAGATAGATGAGAACATTCAACAGGCGTATCTAAACAGTTACAGTTAATGCTATATAGGTACTAAGGATGGGAATTTCAAATGGGCATTGGGATAAAAATAATAGTTTTGCTGAACATTACGAGTAAGCCTTGTTGTATTAGTTTAATGAATAACAGCAATGATATCGAAGATCCTTTTACGGAGCCTTCCAGGATCATAGTAGGACACCTGCGTATCGGGTGTCCTGGAGGTGTATTGTACAGGACACCTTCAGGAAGGACAGTCGAAGAGCAGGTGTCCTCCAGTATCCGTCAAAATCATCTTGAATATGTCTGTACTGTGCAGAAGACTATTTATGGCCTACATTCCAAGGACATCTTCCTCTTGCATGACATTCTTTCTTTCATGAGTTACAATCTCCTCAATCAAAAATCCTCCCATATTCTTTATCGACAGGGTATCGTTTCACGAAGCTATCATATCCACTATGTATATGATACCATAGCGCTCTCGTAAGTGCACTATGCTACGGGAGTCCTTATGGTCTCGTATAGTAGACACGAGAGCTTCGAGAAACAATACCCTGATAATTTGATTTCATGTGACTGCCTAGCCAACAAGCCCATCTCAGAAACGACACTTTATGTTTGACTATTAGATTAGCATACTTCTAGATTATTTTCTAGATTGTCCTTGCTTATAGACTACAGGTAGTACGTGTCTAGTGGTTTAATAGTTCCTTGGACGTCATACGTAGGCCTACTATTAATGTGCATTTGTGGACGAAGCGGATATATATATACGGAGATTGTAATATATGGATACCGTTGGTTTACAGGAACCAGGGGGCCTATTACCGAAACGTTCTTACGAACTTCTTAGCTAAGAACAGTTCGTAGCCATACTATAAGAATCGCTAAAGAAGTGTACTTAGACTAAGAAGTTCGTAGGAATGTTTCGAGAATAGGCCCTCAGATATTGGACTGCAACAATGTCTAACATTCACCATAAAATGGGCATTGGATCTTGCTATGATCAACTGTTGGTAAAGAAATATACAATCGTACTCACCTAATATACCACTTTCTGCGAAGACGTTACAGGGTGCCCTCCCCTGGATATACACGCACACCCTGATGAGAAGTCTGCAGTTCGTACAGTCATATCCACTTCTTACGTTCAAGCTCTCTACACGGATGTCCACTGTGCCGACAGATAATGCCCCCTGGAAGAAAGAACAAACAATCTCTCAACGTTTTTGACACCGAAACTCAAATACCATATAGATATATACTTTGAATTTTTAGACATCAAAAACAAATTATAGATCGGCTTTTAAACACTATTTAACTAACTGGACATACTCATTCTCTAGCAATATGAAAAGCCATTTCCAAATTAAATTACAATTAAATCTTAGTTCGTTTCCGCTGGTTCTCCAAAGATTTAAATTGATGATACAGAATAACCGAAACGAAATAAAGATTACATTTTAATCAGATTGAATCACTGCTGTATATGTTCTTGAACGCAATAAATACACATTTTCCCAACACCAATTTACATAAGATTGACATTTAGAAATATTGACATATAGAAATATTGTGGTACGATAAGATCAATGAGCCATACTTGATTCTGTTAAACTTGCTGCTAAACTCATGACAATAAGAACAAATATAATTATTTACATGTTACATCAAGTCCACACCACTCCTAGCATATAGTGGTCACTTGTATTCGGCGATTCCGAAATCGGTATGAATTTATGTAACGCTGCATTATTTGTATCATCAATTAGAGTTGTGTTTGTAACATGTTCCATAAAGATTTGAATTATCATAGAAAAAAGAATCTCGAGACGCTCTGAAGTTTGAAGAAGCGGGTACGGCCATAAAGAAACAACGCCCCCTTATGGACGTTAGACCATTTCCGGGTCAACACCTCGTTTGCGTAGCGCCCCGATTGTCAAATCATGTCAAAATTGTTTTCATTTAATATTCTATGAATTTGTGGGATTTATGACGAATTCATATTTTGACAATTCCTGAAAGAATCTTGGCGCACATTTGGGACGGCGGCTTCAACGCCCAATATTTCGTGAAGGCAAATATAGAAATAGGACACCACCGACTACCAAGAGTTCCCTGCATGAACAATGCATGTGAGAGTAATTTCCTAACAAAAGACTTGAATTGTGAGATTCTGGCTTCAAACTCTGTTCTTTGTAAATACGATGACAAATTAGAAAACTACAACCGTTCTTCGCGTAATCAGCATCTTAGAAACACATAGTTTGCATGGTTCATTAGTATGTTGAATGGAGACATTGTGTTGCAAAAATAGCGAGTGTAATATCTTTACATTAGTATCAGTGAATGTCTTATAGTAAACCTCGATGGTAGCCCAATAATAGGATACGGTTATAGGTTTGCATTTGCATCAGTTCATGTGCGCACTAATATATTCATAGACAATAGCCAACGAATATGCTATACTGTGAAAAACAGCTAGTCTTAATTATAAATGGTATTATCAAGTTTTCCTTTGCCATAATTCTCGCATCCCACCACCATGAATCTGATACCAATATACAACTGAAGCTTCGAAATCCAACTGGTCCTAACGTACAGTAAAACTATAAAGTTTTCCTTTGGCCTGATTCCACCATCGTTATTCAATCAATTCCTAACTGAATCTGACACGAATATGTTATACTATATGTAACTATAACGTTTTCCTTTGGCCTAATTCTACCATCCTTGTTCAATCAATTAATACATGAATCTGACACGAATATGATATACATTAAAATATAACAACGATCAAGTGATCCATTTTCAATCAATGCATAACTGAATCTGACACGAATATGTTTTACTAGCTTTGAAGTGCATTGGAACTATTACGTTTTCCTTTGGCCTGATTCCATCCTCCTTGTTAAATCAATTCCTAACTGAATGACTCGTATAAAGCTACCAAGATTTACCTTGGCCTAATTCCATCATCCTTATTCAATCAAGTCCTTACTGAATCTAACACGAACATGCTATATATTAAAACATGAATACTATCAAGTATTCCTTGCTCTAATTCCAACATCCTTATTCAAAGACAGTTTACTTTCCGATATTAATGGAGGAAATAAAAGGATCATTCATTCATTCATTTATTAAAACATGAAAGTTTTCCTTTGCCCTAATTCCAACATCCTCATTCAATCAATTCCTATCTGCATTTCCACCACCTTCCTGCATATCTAACTGCAGTAGACGTGTGGACAAGGAATGTCCGCCACAATGGCTCGCTTCTTCTGACTTCTGGTGACGTTATTTTGTCTGTCTGAAGAGCTTCCCTATTCGTTTGCCAATGGTTGACCGCATCACGCCCACTGCGCATTCTCACGCCGTTTGCGTGGGGACGCGGCTTACTAAAGATGGACAGTCGTGGTTATTAATACTAAGACTTGAAGGCATTTCTAATATGGTTTAGTTAAGAGTTCATTTCAAACAGGTTATAGTTGTATTTGTTATTGGTTTTCATTGAAGGACCTGTTTCCAGGTGTCAACCATTGCAGGTTAATCCTTTGGTAGAAGTAACCGTAAGGCATTTATAATATGGTTTAGTTAGATTTCGTTGGACAACCTGTTTCCAGGTGTGAATCATTGCAGGTTAATCCTCTGGTAGAAAGAACCATGCGACCTTTTGTTTAAGAAATAGCAATGCAGTTCATTTAGTATAGTTAGACTTCTGTGCAGACTTCTTTGAATGTGCAACCATTGTAGGTTAATCCTTTGGTAGAAGGAACCGTAGGCCTTAATGTTGAAGAACTAGCGATACAGTTCACTCAGTATAGTAGGACTTCTATGGTGCAGACTTCTTTAAATGTGGAACCATTGCAGGTTAATCCTTTGGTACCGTAGGCCTTAATGTTGAGGAAATAGCGATACAGTTCACTTAGTATAGTAAGACGTCTATGGTGCAGACTGGTTTGTATGTGTGTATGTATGGACAGATTAGTATATTGTTTTAATGTTAGTATCACCGTCAGTTTCTAACACTGTATTGCAAATATAATCAATGGAACATTTCTTTAAAGCTTTGCTACTCATCGCGTCAAGACATTGATTATTAAATTACACTCTTCTCATGACCGATATATGGCCTACATGTACATGTACATGTAGAACCATCAACTACAAAAATAAAAACGTCAACATAATGAAAATATAAAATGATCATACACATGATTGTACTCTTAATTGAATCTATCATGTATTGATAAAGCTAATTTGTTCATACATTTAGAAATTCTAATATACATTAGTATGGAGACATTCGCTTCATAAATGGATTACTTCTTTTCTTTATACTTGCGATGTCCACGTATAATTACACCATATAGCTTGAAATAACAACTGCAAAGTGCCTATTTATATACAAGGCTGCACTTTATTTCTGGCAATAGGGTTCGAACCACTAGGCCTACATACTATACTGAGAAGCTAAACAACACCAGTGCGTTTTATTCTGTACTTTTAGTTATCTCACCAACAATTCCTTGCCAACATCGGAGCCATATCAATATGGTAAGACAACTCCTGACAAATGTTAATCCTTTAAAGTGATTCTGCCAATGCTGCCGCTTACCATCAGGGCGTTGGGGTGAGGGCGACACAGCGCCCCTAGTGAGAGTTATCCCCCCTTGAGCCATTGATCTGGATTCTGTGCTCTTCCCTCTTTGTGGACAGTTCAGATTACGGTATCTAGGCCCGGGAGTCATCATCGTCAGTTTGCTTGTTCTATACCGTATACGTATTCTGTGTCGTGAATACTATAGTTAACAATGTTCTAATTTGGAGTACACTAATGACTCATGAGCTGTGGCGATGCTTTTGAAATTAATATTGCTATACATGTATATTGAAATCTAAATAAAATGTAAATCTTTATCCGTTTCCGCTAGCTTTCTGTTGTTGAGAAGTGGGAACGAATTAAGATTTACGTTTATGTTTAATAGAAATAAAGTATAATGGAACCATCTGGAATGCGTTGGTGTAAAGACAAAGGATTCAGCATGCTATATCAAATAATCAAATCTTATTTGTTCCGTTTTCCTGGGTTCAGTTTTGTGTTGACTTACTAGAAAAGTATTATGCTATGCTGTCTACTGAAGTAGACTACTATTGAGACAATATGCTATTTGTTATCTCACTTCCTGGAATAGATCTGTTAACCGTTTCCAAATGTAGCCTACCTTCTAAAGCCAAACTGGTTGCCGATAATTGATATGAATATTGAACTAAGCGAATTAAAAAAGCTGCCTTATGGACAGAGTCAACTTCTAGAGAAAATATCAGCCTGGTAATGTATAACTTTACGGCTAGTCTAGAAAATCCAAACCGGATGTCTTGTATAACCACTCATCGATTCCATGATGGTAAACTTCCCCCCGCCCTTTCCTATATGGAACAAATGCGCCGACTAGTCGCGTTGTAAAGCTTCTGATGTGTACTAGCATCTAATGTGCTAAATATTCCGTAAGCCTGATAGGTGGAATAGGTCAAGATCAGGGCTATGCTAGTTTACATTCCGGTGTTCAAACATATAGAACACCCATCATGAAGTGACCGGTCCGTGTTATTGTCAACAGACGGTGTTGATCCAGATCTGTTACCCCACCGCTTGTGGTACCTGGTCAAATGTGGCAAATACCTCAGATGGTCACATTTGTATGTTATTCCAGAACAATAAATGCAGATAATAGATTGTGCCGATATCAGAGTACATTGCAATGCGAGGCGGTGCCTATGGCTATTTTAAATAACTAATCAATGTATAGAAGACATTGAAGCTATATATAACAGTATTTGCCAGAAAACAGTTGCTTTTGTGTCGTGAATTGTCAAAGATGCCATGGATGAACAATGCATAATTTAAACATTCATGTATTAAATAATTGGTAAACTAAAAACTGGATAGAATGAATTAACTGTAATATTGTTAACTTCTGTAGAAAAGAATAGATCGAGGTATTATGAAAGACAACAGTATTCTAGGTTAGATACGAAAAATAGTGAAACAGAAACTCGTAAAAAAACCAGCCATACAACCATACTTGCATCAATTATGATCTCTATTCGTTATTAAAGTATTATACTAATAATATCATTTGTATTATTTAATTACCATAAATAGTGGTACTATTTCTATATCTTGCAATATATGAAATTGTTGTATAATGAGAAATAAACCTTTTTATTTTAATGCAAACACATTGAGATTATTGGATTCATCCGTCTCTACCTCTCTATTCTCAATTATTTTTCTTGACTTTGATTCCTTGTAATGAACAAAGTAGTGGACATTTTTTGGACCCAAAAACAAATGTAGATTCACCTGTGACCATAAAATAACAAAATTCCCCTTCTTAAAGAAGAGTTGATATGACGTACATTAGAATGGACAATTAACTTTTTCAGTATGTACACACATGGATTCCTAAACCGGATCAAAAGGATTTGGATGATGATCCTTTAAGCAACTGGACAATGGGTTCCGGGACGAAAAGAACACACAAAGTGCTTACGTCACGTAGTTTGTGTACCAGAAACAAGCGACAGGTCGCTGAGACCATAACGATCCATTGTTCTATCCTGAAAGCTATCTGTGTCACATAGAAAACAGACGATATTTCTCCCAAGGAAGAGGAATCCACTCAACATTTCGTCGGTAAAGATGAATGAAAACAAACTGGAAATCTTTCTCCGACCTTAGAATTATGATTCAAAATGCGTTACGTGTTTTTCGAGCAGTGAGCTGTTTGAATAACGACTATATATCGCGAAACTGGGACGCGTTTTAGTTTGTTGAGATAAAATTATGCGGTTATGAAATATTTAACAGGTGGAGTTGAAGGGTTCAAGGTTGTAAGGGCACAATATCACAATATCACCTCTAAGCGTTTAATATTAAACTAGAGGTGTAAAAATACTGGGAAGTGTTAATGTAAAAATAACAGCGGACCTTGAAGGGCAACTGTTAGGTGAATAACAGATAAGAGTGGATATGTTGTCTTGTGGCCAGGGATGTGAAGCATAGCATGATAGGGGAACTGGAGCAATGTTTAACTCTCATGGAGGGTCTCCATGCTGGAGGCAACCGGAGATGCCCTCATGAGCTGTGCTTGTAACTAATCCACCAGGGAGAGGGTCAAAGGAGCATACCATATATATCTGACGTTATGTATTCATGATTTCATTAGGAGTGGGGTGTATTGGGTTTAGAGTCGATTTCAAGATTCTGTCACTTATATCACGGTTTTTCAGTTTAGGGCAAGATGAAACCCACAGCATCCGCAGCTGTCAATGTTGCAGTATTGACGGTACTCCATAATATAGGATTCTAAACATAAAGAGAAGTTTTCTTAGGTATAATACTGAGATGTTCTTCGTAAGGAATATATATAAATGTGTGGATAGTAGAACCGATGGTCCTATTTGGTTATGAACTCGGGAAGGATTCAAATAATGCTAATTATGACCCTTCACATGATTGTTACTCAACAACTGGAACTCAAGTTTTCTCAGATTTTGTGTACAAATGTGTATCCTTTGCTCAAAACAGTTTTAGTTACAATTGATTGCAAGTAGAAGTTTAGGGAGTCACTACATGTGTAAGTCAGTTGCATGACATTTTTGTAATCCGATTTTGGCTATGTCCGAAAGCTGTAAAATCTTTAAATTAGCATGCTACTTCTCCTCTGTGTGATTGTTCTCAACCCTTAAAAACGATAATCTTCAATTTAGCATTGGAGACATCTCACATCCATGTACACACTATTAATGATTATCCAATTTACTCAACAACTGTTGATTTTAACTTTAAATAAAACCCCACCACCAAATTTACCCCCGAGATTAAGAAGATTCTGTTCGTACGATTTATTGCTCAACTCAAAGTTTTGTTCATAAATTTACATATAAAACTTGAGCTAAAGCATGAACTAAAAAAATCGCAATCCCGGCCCCGAGATTACACAACTTTTCTGAGTACGATTTCATGCTCAACTCAAAGTTTTGTTTAACAATATCCATATATACATGTTGAGCTTTATCATGAACTCTAAAAGTTTCGCAATATCTCGGGGCCTATTTCTCTGTAGTTTGCACTGGAAGACATCATCGCATGTTTCGTAAGTATGGTGGTGCAGTGCTGGATCCCACTTCAGTACAAACGCCAACACCCATAATAGAAATCCAACATGAACCCACTCCATATAATGAACGCCCAATACTTTCAAGCTATACGAGTCAGAACGAAACGAGCCAGAAAAATCCTGACATGATAGTTTTTTCCAAGCCTATTACGTGTTTTTGGCTTCTTGCATGATTGTGCTAATTTATTCAAGAAAGATCTAGATATTGGAAAGGATTATATTGAAATCTAAGGACAACATCGCCTCCAGGGGAATATATCCTCGCTATAAATAGCTGGCATATTGCCCGGGTTTGCACTCTCGATGTAAAAACATTTTGGGCCACTTTGGTTGAGGCGTGGGCATACATGAAAGGTTGTTTACAACACGTTATTAGCTGATCAGTACACACACCTACGTGGGAAAAGCTAATCAAAATGTGTATGTATACAATATAGAAATATGTATTGATATAAATAGTTTGTCATTTAAATTAGAGGCGGGGTAGTCATTACTGGAACGCATATCATAGTCTTAAAGCAAATTCGTCGAGTCAATTAATATTAGGCATTGATTGATAAATTCCCATAGGAATTATTTCTTAGATTAAGATACATTAGATATGAAAATGTATTTAAGATATATTTTTAATTTTTGAACATGGAAATTGAAATATGGATCTCAATGTGACTCAGTGTTCGTGAACACTATGACTATTGCTGAATGACTGGTGTAGGTAGAATTATTATAAAGAATATTTCTAATACCGTAGTTTTGCAGCATGTTCTTTCTAAAAAAAATATCATACTTTCCCTTTTTCTTTTCTTTCTGTTTTTTTTTTCCTTGTCGTTTATTTCTTTCCCCCTTTTCTCCCCAGAGATCCATAACGACCTCGTTCGTTGCCATCATTCACACATGGTCGTTACATAACGACATTTACTGTGAATCATTGCTTGTATGTGTATCTTGCCCAAACATACCAGCCGTACCATCGATTAACACAGTATCATAAAGAACATTTCTTTTACGACCTTTTTTTCCCTCCATCGATCAAGTAAATATTTAGGTGGACATTGTGGTAACTTGTATGTCGATCAAATAGTCACAGTATGGGTCCCATTGGATGGGCTGCCAGTAGAAATAATATTTAATTCCAGCATGTTTTCGTATTTGTTTCGTGTAAACAGCTTTGCAGAATCGCTAATCACAATTAAGCACATAGCTACAATAATATTTGATATTCAAACATAATAGTTCACTACGCATGTCTTCGTTAGGTATAACGTGAGAAACAAATGTTAAAACATGAATGAATGTCTAGATAATTTTTTCGATTAATTTTTATGAATGTTAAAAATACCTTTTATACTCCTATCATTTTAACTACGTGATTGGATATGTTTAGTATTGCAGAGGTGCATAACTAATCTTATGTACATTCTCAAGGATGTCATGAAAATACATATTTTAAGGATATCATAGGGTACATGTTTTGTATTTGTTAAGTATAACGTGAGAAACAAACGTTAAGACTATGAATGGACGCCTAGATATTTGTTTTTAAAGTGAAAACAAATATCTAGGCGTTCATTCATGTTTTAAAATACATTTGAAATTACCTACGGGTTGAAATCATTTAGCTACGTTTATTGGATTGCATTTTATTGTAGAGGCTGGTAACTTAGTTAATGTAAACTCTCAATGATATCTTTAAGTTACATAGTTAGTCTTTATGTTAAGAATAAAGCGAGAAACAAGCGTTATACCATTAACATGAAAGAATGCTTAGATATGTTTCCTTACTAAATCTTTAATTACCTATAGGCTTACATAATTTAGATACCTCTTTTCGATTGTATATTATTGTAGAGGCCAATAAATAATTAATGTTATGACTACTCTCAAAGATGTCATCAAGTTACATAGTTTGTCTTTGTTAAATATAACGTGAAAAACAAACGTTAACACATGAATGATATGTTTCTTTAATACATTTGTAATTACTAATTACTATAGGCTCACATATTTTAGGCACGTTTGTTTATCGTATATTATTGCAGGAAACAATAACTAATTTTATGTAAACTCTCAATGATGTCATTAAGCTACATAGTTTGACTTATAACGTGAGAAACAAACGTTAAAACACGAATGAACGCCTACAGTAGATAGGTGCCTTCACTTTAGTTTTAAAACAAATTTGAAATTACCTAAAGGCATGCATAATTTAGGTACCTTATGTCTTATGTGTTTAGAGTTTTACGTTTACGTCCAGCAAAGCTGATACAGCTCACACATTTATGTACCATTTTTGGATTGTATTTCATTGTAGAAGTCAATCACTAACTGTTGGTATACTCTCAAGGCTGCCATACAGATAAAATAACTTCCTTAATTAACACTATGAACGTTGACTACCGGCATAATGTGTAATGTGTGTCCCCAATACTTATCCCTTTCTGGTTGTAGTTCATTTACCGTTGACACAGGCACGTATTACGTCCGTGTTGTGGTAAAAGAACAAAAAAAGTGAACACATTCAGAAAACAGTGTACGGCACAGTCATCTTTTTGTTTACTTTAGGATTAGGTAAGCTACAATAAGATTGCGTAGTTCTACAGTGAATGGGACTTTAGATGACCGTAATATGCACTCATTGCGGTATATGCATCATATAATGATGGTCTGATGACTGATGTCATCATGATGCATGAAAGCATAGATCAACTGGAAGGAAGCATTAATATTGGCTTTAGTGCTGTGCACATACATATAAGACGTTTCTAATATATAGATGTATATGCAACTGTAAAAATATACGTATGAACCGATTGGCATATATTGTAGCAATGCGCTCTAATGCTATTCTAAAGAGCATCTCAGACAGGGCATTTTCTTTACTGGTAATTACCAATTGCTTTCATTATACATCCCTCATTTCTCAGGGTATTTCTCAATATCACGTGCATAATGCATAATCCATTTGTTTCTATGCCGATATATGCGTGTTTTAGCCACACTATAGTATAGAAGAGACATTGCAACCATTAAAAATGCCAATATAACCTCTATGGTAATTTGAGTAGTATAATTATGTCTTGGACAGTGACCATATTGAAAATGAATAGTTGTTTTACTTAAAGTATTACTTCCATACATCTGACATTACAAAATACCAATTCTTGCCAGTTATAGGCATGGTACCATTGCAAAGTAATTGGTCCTAACTTAAAAAGTAAATTAGTATCCACCGATAGCAGGGATATAACCTATAGATTCAAACTGTGATAAAAACACTTACGAAAGAGAAATAATTTGAGTCTCATGTTGTTATTTTTTCTCTTAGTAAAACACTAAAATAGCGACTAGTTTAGGTGTGACAATTACCATCAGTATCAAGAATATATAACTAACAATGTATACGTACTACCTCCACACGTCTATCTCAAATCGCACAGATGGAGTTATACATAATATAAATACTTTACCAGGAAATAGTAAGCACATGCAACTTATGTTATAACCTAGACAATCTCAAACACGCTCTCTCGTGTTACAAATACACGATATCCCTGGCACATATCTTCGTCTGAATTTACTTGGGCCAAATATGTGTCTCTCTCTATTCTATATGACTGTATTACGATTATTTGGCTAAATTATTTGTAGAGAGAACAATGTGTGTTTATACATTACGATGATATATTCAACAACAACAATAAAATGAGCCACCACACACGTAAAATTAACCTACCTGTATAACAGCGAACAATATAGTCAATATGCACCAATAGTTTTCACCCATTGTGAAGTTACTGGAAGGTAACTTTTCTAAACGTTCGTCAAGGTGTCTTTATGGAGTTCTCTGTATAGAATCCTTCTGATGCTAAGCGTTTTAAATCACTAATACGGTGAGATAAATTACTTCCAAACAGGTTTCACACTGTCCAGTTAATGGGAAAACTCTTTAAGGTAGAACTGGAATCACAGTTTCGTTCCTCGAAATTCTCCCCTCGGAAACATAATTCACAAGGTCTCAGCAGCTCTCCCTGTCGTACACCTCTTACTGGTAATAGAGAAAAGACGTCTCTCGTGTCGCAATCCTGCGTTATAATGGCAATTAAATTTGCGGTTCTTAATGAATCTCGGCTCTCGCTTCTTCCTGGCCGATGTTAAACAGCAACCAACTTTTCGCATCGACCGACATGGACTTGTAACAGTTTCTTTTACACAGGTAATCCCCAACTCGGGACTGAGCAAAGCTTTAAATAACGGCACACGTTGGAGGGTCTCTCAAACAAGTGCAGACGTGACCGCGCTAGCTTTCGATGCCCTAGCAGACGACACTCACAAATGACGTCTGCTACGCCCTGAGAAATTTGCTTTTGGCGGAACAAACCACGTGGGCAAATCGGGTTAAAGCTCCTCAGAAAGGGCCGGATCTCTACAAGACCGCAGATTCGCTGACTATAGAAGGCAGGCAGGGGTAACCATCCTTTGATTGCGATGTCGTGTCGCGATGAAGCTCGGTTTCAATTTGATCGTGAAGTTTGGATTAAGGAAAAATAGTCAATCCTAGATGTGGGGGCTATCCTCTTGTATGCAGTTCTCTATCCTTGTGCACACAAAGTTTAAATTGCGCAATAGAACTGACAACAAGGACTTGGCTTAGGGATACTACTAAATTAATGGGGTATTCTTTATTGAAGTCTGTAATTGATGATTTAAAGACGATTTCAGTTTCTGCAGTCATGAAAATATGATATCCATTGATATTTTCCAAATTATTAATCGCTGTATTTGTTCTTTGTTAAATGATTATAACAATTACATTTATGTAGTATCATATTGCAAACCATCCTCGCACCAAAATGATACTTAATTTCCTTCCTATCTTTCTTCATGTTGTACCACAACTAACACGACTTTACATTATTAATATGTCCATGAATAAGTTTACATCTAACATTAAATTCATTCTGAAGCAATTTTCGATTTCTGTCTGATATTCGCAAGCATCATTGTCTCTGTGGTACCACATGAAGTGAGATAGGGACGGAATTAAGTAACGCTGGATACCAGTGAGTCTATTCTTGAAACGCTCTTACGAACTTCTTAGCCTAAGAACAGTTCGTAGCCATACTATAAGAAACCTAAAATAGTGTTGTACGATCGTAAGAACGTTTCGAGAATAGGCCCTCAGAATATCAGTATTGGATTAACCTTTCCAAATGACTTTGTTTCAGAAGTCGGTAATATGTAACACCATGCCAAACTTTCTCCTTGGATCTTTATAAGTTAAGTAAAACATTATTTTATTACAAATTAAATTCAATGCAATTCAATCTAACTAAAATCAGATCTTGTTTTGATTCTGAAATATTTTCACATTATTTTGTTCAACATCAGACACGTACTAGCGATGTCCAAATACACTGCTATACTTTTATACATATTCATCAAAATCATGTATGCTTTTATTCTTATCCAATAGTGTCTCGTAATAATAATAGCGTCTCGTAAGCCATGGCATGGCCGGGTAGCAGGACATTTTAAAATGTTTTATAAAGACATTTATTTGTATGTATTTCTGTCCGTCCGTCTCTTTATCTCCAAATATCTGAGGGGTCAGTGTCGGATCTGATTGTAATTAAATTGAATGTAATTATTTTCACAACTTTACATTTAATATTACATACATTCTGAACCAAATTTCCTATCTCTGTATATATACAATCACTCATTTGATGATCGTAGTGATCCTTCTCTGTGTCGTAGAATGCTCGGGTTTGCAATAGTTGGGTCATCATTACATTGGAATCCACCAACAGAGGTCTTCCTCAGGAATGCAACCGTGTTCCTGCAGCCCATACAGAGGGGTGGTAAGTCTACAGGTATTTGAGGCTAGTGGACATATGGCAATGTCAATGCCAAGGTCTGCCTTCTTTGAGCCAGAACAAATACCAGTCCGAGGTGACCAGCAAGAACACTTCTATTCGAGAAAACCCCAGCTTCTCTCACAAACAATTAGCTGGTTTGCCCAATCAATGCTAGATCGTGTGGTAGACAGTTTGGTCCTTCGTTGCTCATTAAATATTGTGTTCCCGAATGAGATCGTGTGGTAGACAGTTAAGTCCTCGTTGCTTATTGACATTAAATATCATGTTCCTTACTGAGTTTGTTCGTGTACTTTTCCTGATCAAATTGAAAATGAATCGGTAATTATTTGAAGTGTTATGAATTAATTGTACATTTGAAGTAAATTTGTTATTGCGATGTATATACACAAATATCAAGATCTCTTAAGTACAAAGGTATTTGGAGTTGAATACATAGGAACATCATTATACAAATCAATGGGTTCATCTTTGCTCATTAACAACATTGTTCATGCTTTTTCTCGGGTATACTGTAGGTTTAAAGTAACTAATCCATTTTTCGATTTTAGTTTGTCCTTCGTGGTGATTGCATAACGCACCGCCATCATGGTAAATGTTAGTACATAGTTTCGACGGTATATCTTTTTCATGCACAATTGAAGTAATAGTACATGTACATGGTTAAATATTATAAAGAGGTTTCCTCAGGGATCAATCCTAGGTCCTTTAGTCTTTAATATTTTTATAAATGATATATTTTACTGGCTGGGTGAGTCTTCACTACAACTATGCGGATGATAACTCGCTGTCATTTTCTCATAGAGATCCTGACAAAGTTAGGTCTGTCCTCGAACAAGTCCGCAACTACACTGCAGTGCATGGTTCTAGGACAACCAAATGAAGGCACACCCAGACAAAGTTCAAGCTATAAGCCTTGTATTGGGGGAAAAGGTATATCTATCAGTAATGTAATCACTTGTGATGACAGTTGTTCTGCTCGGTGTAGATATTTACTACATGCTGACTTTTAACTCGCATGTTTCTGAAATATGTAAAAAGTCAGCAAGGCAATTAGCAGTCCTACAAATATTTGGTTAATATCTCACCGGGCAGGGGAAGCTTTATATCATCCAATGTTAACTATTGTCCCATTGTTTGGCATTTTTGTAACTAGTCAAGCATACATAAATTAGAAAATAAATCATAAACAGAAATGCAATAGTTGCTAGAAATATGTCTTCAGCTCGAACCTGATATAGTCCTGCAGATATTGCAACATACCCTGTTTGATACCGTTAGAAATTGCTTAGCGCAGGCTAATCCATATAATGCTGGTCCCCAACCAATTCCAAAATTACAACTTCATTAAGCGCCGAATAAAAATTCGGTATATTTAACCTATTACTATTTCACTTCATACGTTTTCTTCAGCGATCTGAATTTTGGGAAATTTTACTATTTAAAAAAATAAACTGTACCAAAAAAATGTTTGGTAACAATATACCCGCCAGACTATAGATACAATCCTTTCTCTTCAAGGACAGGTACTGGGCTAGCTACATACCACACACGACATCGGAATTGATCTGCAATAGAGCAAGAGTCCTGTCTTGATTAGGTGGAATGTCAGGTAGTACATAGAATGCTAACGATTAGCTGGTCCAAGGATATGTGGATAAGCCGCATTGGCGACAATTAGCTTGATGAGGGTTGTCGTAGGATTGTTGTCGGATTGTTTGTCCTCTATTGACATAAATTCCGAGACTTCGCTATAAAAAGAGGCAAGTCAAGGTTGAACCCTGTCTGTACATACATGGTAATATGAAGAATATATTTATTGAGAAGAACGTGTTTATATGGCTTAGAGTCTGTGCTAAATTTAGTACTTTCTTAGTGACGACCGTCTTAATGGAAATTCTGAAGGCTGGGATATGTTGAAGTCATTGATATTATTCTTACACCGGTATCAATGAATGCGAGTATATTATTAGGTTTGATGGGCAATTCCGAATTGCCCATCAAACATAATAATATACTCGCATGCATTGATAGTAATGAAGGCTTTGTTATATATGTTTATGCACACTTTCAATTACATCCGCAATAATTGAAGAAAATAGCCACTTATAAATACTCTATATTTTGAAAATGCTGATATTTAAAAATAGCAAATATAAACGCAGTATTTCATGTTAACTATTAAATGCGCTACTTTAATCTCAGTTTAATTATTTTTTAATTCCACGTAATTCGTAGATGGAGAAAGGTGGGAGGTGAACACACATACTCTTTCTCTCCCTCCCTCCCTCCCTTCCCTCTCTCTTTCTCTTATCTCGCTCTTATCTCTCTCTCCCTTTCCATCTCTCTATCCTCTCCATTATCTCGCTCTCCCTCCCTCCCTCCCCTATATCTATCTATCTCTCTTTCTTTATCTCTCTCTCACACACACACACATACAAGAGGGTTAGACTTCATTTCCAGTATAGCTGGATTATGGGCGTACAGGAACTGAAGAAGGCGAGGCTGTTTTGTTATTTACTATACTAGCATACTCTCACTCTACATAGTATGTCAATGTAGTCTGGGTATAGGGCAAGGCTAAGTGTGAACTTAAAGTTATTCACACTTCAGATAAGGATGTACTTTTGTCAAAGATAGCTGGTTTTGTGGTGTATGTCGTGGTAACTCCTTTAATACAGAAAATAACATGTCGTGGTAACTCCTTTAATACAGAATATAACATGTCGTGGTAACTCCTTTAATACAGAAAATAACACGTCGTGGTAACTCCTTTAATACAGAAAATAACATGTCGTGGTAACTCCTTTTATACAGAAAATAACATGTCGTGGTAACTCCTTTAATACAGCAAATAACATGTCGTGGTAACTCCTTTAATACAGCAAATAACATATCGTGGTAACTCCTTTAATACAGAAAATAACATGTCGTGGTAACTCCTTTAATACAGAAAATAACATGTCCTGGTAACTCCTTTAATGGTATTGTGGTCTATAGTCACCTGTTTACAGGAATATGGTCATGTTGTCTAGCCTGTTTACAGAAAGGCGGTATTGAGGTCTATAGTCGTATCGCCTGTATATAGAAAAAAATCGCCTGTTTACAGAAAATAGCAAATAGCAAATATAAACGCAGAATAGAGAAGGAATAGTCATCTATGTACAGAGAAGGTGGTATTGTGGTCTATATAGTCACTTGTTTTCAAAAATATGGTCTTGTGGTCTAGATGCCTTCGATATGGAAAATTAGTCGTGATATCTCTCACTTACTCACTCACTCACTCTCCCCTCTAACTTTTTCACTCTCCCTTTATTCCTTTATTCCTCTTTCACTTCTAGCGACGCCGTTTCGTACAACTGTATTAGCAAAACCATCGCTACATTCCCGATGTTTTGTAATTTCACTATTACGTTCCCCTGTGGTGTGTAATATCTGACATGTCTTTGTGTAGAATCAGTAGTATATGTCACAACACGGAAGGGATGTAAAACACCAACTTATAAGGATATGTTTTAAACAGTTGTGTAGACCACGTGGTGTGTGTGTGGTTTAGTGTACATAGCAATTCATGCGATGGACACATGTAATAGGTTCATTTGTAGAAATGATAGCGCACACACACACTCGCGCACACACACACACACACACACATACACACACACACACACACACACACATGCTCTCAAATACGCAACTATAGCTCAGTAAAATGCGAGACATGGCATTATGCACATCCAATATCTATAGCAAACACTAGGGATATTCTACGAGCGCTTCCGTTACTCAGAAATAAAATGTGCATATTATTACAGGTACATGTATGTCATTTCAATAACTGTAAACTTAAAATATCCTGCGAAGCAATGACATGTTTTAACTGCTTTATAAGCAAACTATCACAGATATGTATGGTTGTGTTGGACTAGTTCTTAGCTACAACTGCAAAATACATTCACTTGACATACATAAAATCATGAGGATCGTAAATAATGTTATTAATGTCTTTCCTTCTCTATTCTTTGTTTTCACTAGGTTGACAAAAACCTATCATTTTTTAAATTACATTTAATATTTTTGTACATATTAGTCTACATGCATTACTAACCAGACGGAAATATGAAGGAGAAGAAATCGGCAAAATATATATGCTGTATCATCAAAGGGAGATTTCACGTACTTTGTTCTACAAGTCAAAAGGCTGGATCCAGGAAGTTTTTGAAATAAATATTGTTTTTAAAAAAATGCTGTGATGAATCTCTACATAAGAATTGTGACGTCACGGTTACACGTGTGGCGATCGTCAGGTGGTTGCTAGGTGTAGTTAATTAGGAAATAAAGATAATTCTAGATTAGTAAGAACAATAATAATGTTTAAATCATACTTGTTGGGGAAAGATATTTGTATCAGAACATGCAATACTTATTGACCTTTAAGCTAAACACAAAATCTCGTTAACGGTAAAGGTATTCATAAGCTGCTCTCCAGTTCATGCTCATCTTTTGCTAACAGTTGGATCTATTCAGAGGCATCATATCATGTGAAGGGAATAGAAGAAATGTCAAGAGGATCACCCTGTGGTCGTTCCCAGACGCGCTATATTACGACATGGCTTTACGACATGGCTTTACGACATGGCTTCTCGTCAGGAATGTTTTTCAGGTCATTATTCGCACAATGCTTGTTAGAACGCAGACCATGTCAATACAAATTTTAACTGTTGCAGTTGTATTTGACTTGAACAGGACACTATTCGATTTACATTCTGTAGGCCTAGACTGTTTACTTTTTTACATATCTGTGGCATAACGGTTACACAAATACTTGTGCCCGGTTCATTGTTTGAGTATGGTACATATTGCACCGTTGCTGTGCTGGTTGTCGCTTCCAATTTATGCTCCGGATTTCGTTTCACGAAAGGATTGTAAATGATAATACGGGCGTAACTGGAGGTTAAAGGCTCGCCTCAACGGTTTCGCCTCAACGGATCGCTCTTAAGGGGGGACATGGCAGTGAAAGATTCACAAATACTTATATAGTTCATGGTCTTGGAATTATGATTTACTTTAAAGGTTTGAACTTTAAGAAGTAAAAAAATGTGG
>JAUTBV010089856.1:0-18791 GCA_032361325.1 Lepetodrilus fucensis | reverse complement strand
CCTGAGTTGACACTTTTTTGAATCGGCTTAGAGTCTAGGAGGACAATACTATAGGAGGCGTTAGCTAATTCTGATCATAATGATAGGGCTTTCTATATTCCTGGTTTTCCCGGGGTTTATCAATGGGCGTGATAAACCTTGGGATTTTAATTATTTATCTTACCTGAATCCGTGACTTCACTACGGTACAGTGAAGTCACGGATTCAGCTCTTAATAATAAAGGTCTCTTAATGATAAAAAATATAATCTCAGCTTCTGTATTAGCTTCTTTTGTTCTCATGGGGTCTGCTTATGCAGAAACAGATGTAGGTACAGAAAGCGGTGAGCGTAGTAAATTTGCAGTGGGTGGTAAATTTGGAACACTGGGTTTCGGCTTGGATGCTACTTATGGTTTTAGTGACAAACTTAATGCGCGTTTCAATATAAATGGTGGAAGTACTGATATTGATGATGAAGAAAAAGATGGTATTAAATTCAACGGTACTATAGAAGGTCAAACATTTGGTGGTGTTCTTGATTATCATCCAATGGCGAGTAACTTTAGAATATCAGCGGGTTTATACAGCAATGGAAATAAGCTAGATATGGATGCGACAGGAACGGGTAATAATCGTGCCCAAATTGGTGATGGTATCTATGATTTAAGGGGAGCCAAGCTGAATACAGTCGTAGATTTTAAAAGCATGGCACCTTACCTAGGCATAGGTTGGGGAAACGCAGTGAAGATGGGCAGTAAATGGCAGTTGGTAGCTGATGTAGGTGTATTGTTTCAAGGTACGCCAGAAGCTAAATTTACAGCATCAGGAAATGCCACGGATATAGACACAGGTCTCACAGTTAATCTAGCAACAGATTCAATCTTCCAGGCAGAGTTGGATAAGGAAGAAGATAATCTTAATAATGATTTAAAAGATTTTGAAGTATATCCAGTGCTTTCTTTAGGCGCTAGTTACCGCTTTTAGTGGATTTAATACTCCATCAAATATTGATGGAGTATTTGGTAACAAAGAGGAATCTATGAGCAAGTCATCTATTTCTGGTAGGAGAAGTTACACGGGTACTTGCACGACCTCTTCAGTCACGTTGAAAATGATTATTCGTTGCTTGTCTTATAGTCAAAATTGAAACCCTGCCTGAAAAATTATATTTTTCCCATTATTTTACTTGTTGCAAAACCAGAGCGGCCCATTTTTTTGCCAAAAATATCACCCAGATTAATCGTATTCCTGAATAAGTATTTAGGCTATTTTGATGGCTCCCAGATATAGTTTCCAAATTACATCTTAAAATGCTTGATTTTTGTACAAGATGAATTACCGTAAGTAACTTGACCAGAGCAAGTGGTATCATAAATGATGCATGCTTCTACCACATGTCAGAGGTTCTTGTCGTTCTATAGCTTAGAGCGTATTAATAGCACATATCTTGATTTCAACAGCTGTAACTAGGCTCAGACGGCTTTGAAGGCCAGCTAGCTCTAGATAATAAGAAATGGTTTCAATAAGAAAAAATATTATGTATCACTTTCAAATTCATACAAAGTTGTTAACGATTGTAATGCTTCTTGCTGTGGCGATTTCAGGCACTGCTTTGGCTAAAACCTATCGCTGGGTTGATGCTGATGGCAAAGTGCATTATTCCCAAAGTATTCCTCCATCTGCATCACAAAATGGTCATTCTGAGTTGAGTGATAAATCAGGAAGAGTGACAAGTGATGTTGCTTCTAGCCGTGAGAGGAAAAAAGAAAGAAAGAAGCTGATAAAACTAAAGGCTAAAGAAGCAGCAGAAAAAATAGCATTGCGTGAGGAGTTGACACTACTCATGTTTAATTCTCGCGAAGAACTTGAAAAACATTTCGATGAGCGCCTTGAGATGGTGAGTGTGAATTTACGTTTATTTCAGTACCACAAGAGAAAGTTACAAAAAGATATTGCTGATAAACAACGGTGGCTTGCTAGTTCTAAAAATGCTGCTCGTAAAAAGACGATGTCAAAAGAATTACAGAAAATGCAAAGTGTATTGTTAGAGCATACACGGGCCATTGAAGCTAATCAGAGAGAGCAGATTGAGGTTGATACTAATAAAAAGCGTGCAATGCGTAAATATGATCAGAAAGTTGGCTCAGGTAAGCTTGGTATGAATGATTTAACAGATGATTTAACAGATGATGTATTAATAGATAATAAGAAAAAACAATCGGATTGTGTTTGCACATGTGAAAAAGGGGAAATAAAGCCCTCGAACAAATCGTAGACAGATGAAATAGTTCCTCAAGGTTTTAAACAACTTGCAGAAAAAAACTAACCCAGCCACTCTCTTGACAGCGGAGGATTGCTGGGTTGTTTTTTACTCTACTGATAAAAACCTACAACATATGCGACACAATCCCATCCGCTAGCTTAGGCTCAAACCATGTAGACTTAGGCGGCATTACATCATTATTATCCGCCACGCTCATCAAGTCTTCCATACGTGTTGCAAACAGTGAAAATGCAACTGCCATTTCCCCACTATCCACACGCTTCTCAAGCCCTTCCAAGCCACGAATACCACCTACAAAATCAATACGATCATCCGTACGCGGATCACTAATGCCTAAAATAGGATCAATTAAATAGTCAGCTAATCTGCTTACATCCAGCCTAGCAACAGGGTCATCATTTTTAATAAAGTCAGGCTTAAGATTTAGCTGATACCACTGACCTTTCATATACATACCATACTCAGATGTTTGAGCAGGTTTAACAGGTGTGTCACTTTTGCTTACATCAAAATGCTCGCCAATTTTGCTTACAAACTCATCCTCAGATAAGCCATTTAAATCCTTTATTACTCGGTTGTAATCAAAGATTTTCATCTCATGATGAGGAAAAATAACTGTAAGGAAATAATCCCAAGGTGCCTCACCCTCAGGTATATCTGAATCCTCTCGACGTGTCGCACATATACGTGAAGCAGAAGCAGAACGATGATGTCCATCAGCAATATATATAGCATTCATTGCATTAAAAGCATCGGTTAATTGCTGAATCAGGCTGTCATCATCAATCACCCAAAGCGTGTGTTGAATACCGTCATCTGCGGTTGCATCCATAGCAGGCTCTTCAGCACTTACTTTAGCAATAATTGCATCAACCACAGGCGCATCAGGATAAGCCAGTAGCACTGGGCCAGTCTGGGCATTTACAGTATCAATCTGGCGTACACGATCATCTTCTTTAACGGGGCGAGTGTACTCATGCTTACGAATACGGTTGGTGTCATAATCAGCAACAGAAGCGCCTGCAACAAGCCCTGTTTGCTCAATATCTCCCATGATCAGGCGATAAGCATAATAACAAGGCTTATCATCTTGCTTGAGAACACCTTCAGCAATCATGTGCTTTAAGTTTTCAGCTGCTTTTGCATAAACTTCTGGGCTATACGGATCAGTTCCTTCTGGGAGATCAATCTCTGGCTTGGAAATATGCAAAAAACTCCATGGCTTACCTTCAGCACGAATGCGAGCTTCAGCCGTATTTAACACATCATAAGGAGGGGCGATAACGTCATCAGCTCTGCCAGCAGCGGGGCGTAGACCTTTGATAGGGGATATCAAGTTCATAATAAAATAGCTCTCATAGGGAGGAATGAGCGCTATTATACCGTGCAGTGCCACCCTCTGCCAAGCTTAGGTATTTGTATGTGTAGCCTGTGTTGAGGCACGAAACACGGGTTTGGCATCACACATCAAGCAATAGACTTCTGAATCAATGGAACCAGTGACTCAGGCAGCTCCAGCTTCCCAGAAAGTGCAAACTCATGTGCTTGTGAAGACATCTTATTCCATGTTCTCTTAACAATATCAATCCACTTGTCTTCATCATATTCTGTAGAAAATTTCTTATAAAAATCCAGCATATAAAACTGAATAAAAACAAGTGCTGCAACATCTTCAATAATCTGAGTATCAGGGTTAGTCTTTAGCTGCTTTTTACCAATCGCTTGTTCCACACGCGCAATAAATTCATCATCATAACCTGCTTGCTGTAACAACTTCCCAGCTGTTTCTGCATGAAATTTATAAAGGTTCGTACGCCAAAGGTGATATCCCTTACGGTTCATTGGATAATCACTACGTGGTGATTTCCAACGCTGGATATGTTGCGCTCTTACTGCCAGCTTTGCCACATCATCAGCATCAGGTAAATAGGCGTCAATCATATCGCTCATGCGTTGCCCATATAGCAATTCTTTTTGTACTTCTTTGCCGTCAGTAGATTCCATATTCGGATCTTCGCTATTTGCAGTGTCAATGAGTTCAACAGCTTTATCGTACATTTGTTGTGATTGGGTCATGTATATCTCCATCTTATTCGTGCGTAGCGCATGAAAAGGTATAGTTTTTAAGGAGGCTCTGATTAAGTCGGGTTTTGAAAAAAATCACTCGACTTAATCAGAGGTTCCTTAAGGAATGTAGATCATAGCAGTGTAATATTTCCTAGCATAAAGACACCTTTTTTATACACGTATTTTCCTGCTAGCTTGCTATCTACCTATAAACAGATTAAATCTGATTCTCGTCATGTAAATGATAATTATTATTGATTAGACCTCTATGCTTCATTATAATCTGCTTAATATTTAATAAAGAGTGCAGAATATGACGCTTAATACTCTCCAGAAAGGACAGGCTGCAACGATCACAGCCATACATGCTGACAAGGCTCTAAAAAATCGCTTTAACTCATTTGGCGTAATAAAAGGTGCAACAGTTCATGTGAAGCAATATTCTCTAGCAAAGCAAACAATGGAAATCCTCGTTAATAAAACACGTATCGCTCTCCGTTTTACCGAGGCCGAAGGTGTGGAGATCGCTGAATGACAGCGATTAAGGTCGCGCTAATAGGGCAACCAAATGTAGGTAAAAGCTTTCTCATTAATGCAGTAGGAAGCGTCAAGCTTAAAGTAGGTAATTTTAGTGGTGTTACCGTTGAAAAGAAGACCGTTAAATTTAGCCGCGAAGGTTATGATTTTGAAGTAACGGATTTACCAGGCTGTTATTCATTAACAGACTATACGATTGAAGAACGAGTGACCAAAGACTTTCTGGAAGAAGGTGATTATGACCTGATTCTTAATGTTGTCGATTCCACCAATATTGAACGTAATTTATACCTCACCATGGAGCTTCTAGCGCTTAACAAGAAGCTTGTTGTAGCGCTCAATATGCAAGATGAGGCGATTCGCGAAGGCGTCAATATTGATGAAGAACAACTGGGTAAAATACTGGGCGCACCGTGTGTTAAAACATCGGCATTAGAAAAAACAGGTATTGATGAGCTGATAGAAACCATTATTGGCACGTATATTTGTACATCGCGCAAGTTTCACCTGCAATTTAGCGATGCCTACGAAGAAGAAATTCACCATATAACCTCTTTCTTACGACAAAAAAACTACCAAAGCCCCCTTGATCAAGAGCAAAGCCTAAAAGTCCTTGCAATTAAGCTCTTAAAAGAAGATCGCAAAACCTACCATTTTATTCATGATGATCCCATCTGGACTGAGCTTCAACCACTGCTGAATAAATCCTATCAGCACCTCTACCTACATTATAAAACTAAAGATCTGGATGAAATCTTCACCGAAGAAAAGAATGCTTTAACCAAAGGTGCAGTCAAAGAAACGGTGGTCTTTGATGTTATTGAAGAAACGAGCCTGACCGATAAAATTGATATGGTGCTCACCAATAAAATTGTTGGTTTGCCGATTTTTCTGTTTCTTATGTGGGGCTTATTTCAGGTTACTTTCACATGGGGAAGTATACCCATGGATTGGATTGATGCTTTCTTTGGCATGCTTATTGATGGCACTAAATCCTTTTTGGGTGATACCCAGCTAGCAGCCGTGATTGCCGATGGCGCTATTGCTGGCGTAGGCGCGGTGGTATTGTTCTTACCTAATATTATTATTTTGTTTACGGGCATCGCACTACTCGAAGCAACAGGCTACATGGCGCGGGTTGCATTCTTGCTTGATGGTTTCTTTCACAAATTTGGCTTGCATGGAAAATCCTTTATCCCCCTAGTGAGTGGTTTTGGCTGCTCCGTTCCCGCTTATATGGCAGCACGAACCCTTAAAAATGACCGTGATCGCCTGCTAACACTCTACATTATCGGCTTTATGAGCTGCGGCGCAAGGCTCCCCATCTATGTCTTATTTATTGGTGCTTTTTTTGCCAAAGAGTATGCAGGGAATATCCTCTTTGCTATTTATATTGTTGGCGCTCTTATCGGTATTGTGGCTGCAAAACTACTTAAAACGACAGTATTCAAAGGTGATGATGAACCCTTTGTTATGGAAATGCCCAAGTATCGCATGCCCTCCCTAAAGCTGCTTTTTCACACCGTTTCAGAAAAAGCCATGATGTACTTGAAAAAGGCAGGAACCTATATTCTTGCCGCCTCAGTATTGATCTGGTTTGCCAGCAATTATCCCAAGTACCCAGAAGTTGAAGCACAGTATCAGGCAAAAATAGAACAAGCAGCTAACCAAGAGCAAGTAGCCTCACTCAATAACGAGCTGCTCCTTTATAACCTTGAAAATAGTTATCTTGGAAAAGTTGGTCACTTCACCGAGCCTTTCTTTGCTCCGCTAGGCTACGACTGGCGAATGGCTGTAGCTCTAGAAACAGGCTTAGCGGCAAAGGAAGTTGTGGTTGCTACGCTGGGTGTTTTATACGGTTTGGGTAGCGAACAGGATGAAACAAGCTCAGGGCTGGCAGCACGTATAAAAGCCCATATATCACTACCCTCCGCAGTATCGTTTATTGTTTTTGTAATGGTTTACTTCCCCTGCCTTGCTGCCTCCATGGTCTTTAAGCGAGAAGCAGGAAGCTGGAAGCATTGGGGTGCGCTATTAATTTTCACAACGGTTTCGGCGTGGCTGCTTTCATTCTTTGCCTATCATCTGACAATGATGCTGGTGTGAATACATGAAAGCCTTGTTTCTAGAATTTCTCTACAACTTCTGGGCGTTACTTAACTCTATTGCCCCGTATATTCTCTTAGGTGTAGTGATAGCAGGTGTTTTCAAGCTGCTATTGCCAGATTCTTTTATTAAAAAACATCTTGGACAGTCTCACTTTATTTCCAATATCAAAGCAACGATATTAGGTATTCCTCTGCCTTTATGCTCATGCAGTGTTATCCCGTTTATTAGTACATTGAGAAAAGGCGGCGCAACAAAAAGTGCAACACTCACCTTTCTTATTGCGACACCGATTACAGGAGCAGACTCCATATTTGCAACTTACGGTGTCTTTGGTTGGCTATTCACGCTATATCGCATTGTTTCGTCCATCGTCATAGCATTAGTAGCAGGCTTGTTGATACTCTTATTTAGTCATGAAAAAGACGCAGCAAAGCAAAAAATACCACAAAAGAAAGAGTCCCCTGTGGGTAAGCCGCTTAATATAAAAGTAGTAAAAGCAGAAGATAAGCAAAATATCTTTATGCAAATAATAGCCATCGCATTCGATGATATTTTTAAAGGCATTGCGCGCTCATTGATGATTGGCGTTGTATTGGGGGCATTGATTGTCACCTTTATGCCAGACAATATTGCCAGCTTTATCTCATCCAGTGCCTTGGCAAATTATCTACTGATTTTACTGGTCTCCATGCCACTGTATATTTGTGCCACAGCATCCATCCCTCTTGGGCTTTCGTTTATGGCTGCTGGCTTCTCACCAGGTGCGGCATTTATTTTACTGACTGCTGGGCCTGCAACCAATACGGTGACTATGAGTGTGGTATTGAAAGAGCTGGGAAAGTCTACATTGATGATCTACCTCGCCTCGGTATTTCTTGGCAGCCTACTCTTTGGAATCATGTTTGATTATGCCTTTGCAGACAGCATGGCGAATATAAGCCTGATGAATATCCGCAAAGAAGACCCAGGCTTTATTGCACAAGTATCATCAGTGATACTGCTTTACCTATCGCTAAAATATATCTTGAATAAAAATGCCAGAATGGTTGGCGGAGGAGGGTGTGGAAGTGGGGGTTGTGCGACTTAGATGATAATGCTCAGAAAGCCCATTAATAACTAACAGGCTTTCTGTAGATCAAACTAGCTAGTCATGCAAGGTTGCTTAAGCCTTACAAGGCTATCCTCATCATTTGGAATGATTGAAGGCTTTTGCGCCTGAGTCCACGCATCATAACCGCCTAAAACATTCTTCACATCGCTGAAGCCCATCTTTTGTAATAGGTCAGTCGCCATCGCAGCGCGTCCACCTGTGCGACAAAGCACAAGCCACTTATCATCACGTCCATCACGCAACGGTGGAGTAGCATCTGAAAGTTGACGATCTGCCGCAACTTCAAGCAAGCCACGTACCTGTAGAAGAGAATAGGTTATCTTTGCCTCTTTCTACGAATAACTAAAGCGGAAAGAATGAGAAGGCTCAATAAGAAAGATATATCAAGTGAACCGCCACCAGATGAATAACCTTGTCGGTGTTTAATCGTCACACTCTTACCTTCTTTGGCTCGTGCTCTGAATTGGGTAAGCTCGGCATCAAGGTTTTTGATCATATCGTCAAAAGCCAGATTAAATCCTGCTTGAGATTTTTCTTTTAACACACTGTTCACGCCGATAGCCGTTGAGCTTTTCTTTATGCTACTGATACCAGGTGCGCGCATCAGCAACTTTCGACTTTTAATATCAAAAACTGCCGTATCAACGAAGGTCTGAATACTATTGTTATTGCCGGGTACAACGTACATGCCAACAATAGTCCAATATAAAAGGGACGCATTATTTTGTAATGATTGCGTTACCTGATCATAAGACACCAGACCCATGACATCCACATCATGCAACCTTGCCAAACGATCAAGAGATTCAAAGCCTTTGCCTCCACGCAGATAAATACTGGGAATGATGGTGATACTATCAATAAAGCGATGCTTGCCAAAAGATGCTTTTACCTTGTTTAGCAGTTTTAGCTTCTCATCCTCTGTGATTCTATTGCCGCGCCAGTTTTTCGAAGGCAAAAAAGCTAAACCCACTTTTACGGGCAGTTGTAAAACAGGCATTTCTTGTTTTTGTTTTACTTTCTTTGCACTTTTATTCGGATAGAGAAAATCTACCAAGCTACTTGAAATCTCATGTTTGCCTGAAGTTTTGCTAAATGCTGAGCAACCGCCAAGACCGATGAGTAGAACAGCGATAAATACGAGTAGAGACTTTTTCATTAGAGTGTCCTTTTAATTATTCTTTTAGTGATTAGGCGTTGAAAGCACATATTACCCTTTTTAGAGCATTAAAACACGGAGCACACATCGGATTTTGCCCAAATTATAGGATTTACTTCTTGCTGCTGAGTAACCTATACAGCGTATCTTTTACCGCCTTAATATCATTCTTAGAAGTATGATCCGTCTTACTGGAAAATTCAGTATATTCAATCTCTTCAATAGCTTTTTCAAGTGATTTTCTGGAGTAATTGTTGCCATCAAAGTGCTGCAAAAACTCTTGTAGCGTCATATTACTTCCCCAGTTCTTTGCCACTGCATATTGCATCAATGCATCGCGGATTTGCGGGTAGGCATTAGCGTGTTGTAATGCAGCAAGAGCCTGTTTTTTCTGTGCTCTTTTATGTAAAAAGTGTTTGATATGAGGCGTGATATAAACAGTCAGCAATAGCACTAGAATAAGGAACAAAATAGCCAATAGCCATAACATCCATGGATGTAGAACAATAATCAAAGGAGGTTTCTGTGAGGCAATCTTTAAGATGGATGACTCAGGATCAAAATATTGAATAGCTATTTCAGGTAACTGAAGTCGTCCAAAAGCCATGGCTTTAACAGGAATTTGATAATGTTGTTCATGATCAATTCCCACATTGCTTTTAATAAGTGTCACCTTCTTTTTTGCAGGTAAAAGCTGAATAGAATCAGTGCTTTTAAGCTGACTGTTGATAATTGGAAGAGCCGCTGGTGCAACCTGCTTTGTGTCTATTGTAATTTGCCATTCGCTCAGCTTGTGACTTGTTATCACTCTTCCATTTTGCCATTGTGTTGATAATGATATTTTGCCAACAGGCATGGTAGGTGGCACATAGATGGGTAATGTTTTTACCGTGAGAACGACCTTGGGAACTTCCAGCGTTACAGGTCGCCCACGGCTAGGGCGATAGCGAATGCGGGGGAGTGTTATCACGTGGTCTTTATCAGTAAAAGGGAATATTGCCCATTTTAGTTTTAGCTTGGTCGTACCCGTATTTTTTGGCTCAACAATTTCCAGAGGATAAGGAATAATGGTTAAGCCAGCTTGCTTGTAAGTTTTACTTTCTAGTCTTGATAATGCATCGTTGCTGATGACCTCAAGCGTCAGCATAACCTGCTCACGTTGCCATACACTGTCTTTAGATAGACTGAGGTTTACAGAAACACTATCAGCAGCATACAGAGGTATAGTGAAGCTGCTTATGAAGATAAAAATGAGTGAACGAAAGATTACCATGGCTGCACTCTGGGGATTGCTTTGGGTGCATCAAGCTTGCTAGGAAAACCTTCTTCAGTTTCAAACAGTCGTTTCCAAAGAGCATTACTGGATTGCTCGGTTTGCTCTTCCATATTCAGTAAATAGACTCGCGCACTATCTATATCCTGTTGCTGCTCTTTTGCCTGTTCATTCTTTTCCTGCTCGCTCTGTAAAAGCTGAATATGTGCAATACCCTTATCCAGTAGAGCTTGTAGATTTGTCTCGGGTAGTGCTGGCAAAGCAGATTTTGTTTGATTAACAGCAACGGTGTTTAAAGTTGATGGAAGCTGTTCTGGCAAGTCTAGAAAAACACTATTCTGCTCAGGTGTAGATAGGTTGCCAGAGAGCTGTCGGTTTCTCATTCGGCGTTCAAGTATTTTATATAATTCATTAGCAAGCTTTTGATTATCTATGCTTTGTTTTTGATTGGGTGAGTAACGTAACGCATCATGATAAAGCGTGCTGGCGGTTGCATAGTCGCCTATTTTAAAAACAGCATTGCCAAGATTATGTAAGGCAATTGAACGTTGTTTTGCTGAGCTTGCTGTCAATACCGCTTGAATAAAAGCAGCTTTAGCAGAGGGGTATTTTTCAGCACTATAACTCTCTGTACCTTGCTTAATGAAATCGCTGTAACCCTCATCAGCATAGGCAGTACTGAAGGCGACTAACCCCAAAACTATCATGAAAGCAGGTAGCCATCGGCGGGAAGGAAATAAAGCCAGCAGCAAAAAAATCATGGCAGGTAGCAGCAACCACGCAAATAGCTCGTGCCATTGTTCAGAATTGCTATCCATTTGCTTAGGTAAGGTTGCCAGAATGCCTTGGTGATAGAGTGTATTCCAATCTGTCTCATTATCTGTAACCTTTGTAAAACGTCCGTGGGCTACCTTGGCTAACTGAGTAAGCGCATCGTCATTGCCTTTGGAAATAACCGCTCGATCGTTCACGGTTAACCACTTGCCATCAGGTAGTGGAATAGCCGAGCCTTCCGCACTAGCTAACCCCAGAATATAGGTTGGAATTGCCTGTTGTTGAATAGCGGTGCGAATGCTCTCAATCTCTTGCTTTTGTATATCGCCATCGGTTAGCCAGATAATACTTTGCTGGCGCTGGCTATCATTGCTGCCACGTTTTAATTCTTGCTGGGCGAAGGTTAGGGCGGCGGCATGATCACTGCCAAGTGTGGGTAGTTGCAGTGTGTCGGCATCTTTTAAATAGAATTTTATAGCCTCAAAATCATGGCTTAAGGGAGCTAGTAAATGTGGTCTGGCAGCATACACCACCACACCTATACGTGCGGATTGGGCAAGAGTTAGCAACTCATAGCTCTCAAGAATGGCGCGGCGGATTCGTGAAGGCTTGATGTCCGTGGCATACATGGAGCGAGAAAGGTCAATAACTAGCATCATATCTAGCTTTGCCCGATCAGGATTGGCTGGGTTGCTTTGTGGTATGCGTGGTCCTGCAAGCGCAATGGCAAAACCAAGCCATGCCAGTGCATAGGCTGTATTTCTGGATAATATGCGCTGTAAGAAGGATGAAGGCTGCTGTGCGATAACCCATGGTAATAGGTGTTTATCAGCATATTGTTGATGATTACGTTGTTTAAGCCAGTGGATTGCCAGCCAGAGCAGTACGGGTTGCAGTGCAAGTAATAACCATAATGGTTGCCGCCATTCAAGGCTGGCTAAAAATGCACTCATGTTAGCTCTCTCTTGTGCTTCAAAAGGCGCTGTATTTGCAATAATGTCAACCCTAGCAATCCAAGTAAGAGAGGATATAGATACAGCGTTTGCTGTTCATATCGTGGCTTGGCAACTGCAATATTTTGTCGTTGTTGCAAAATCTCTTGCAAGGCTTGCTCAACGGCTTTGGTATTATTAACTTGATAGGATTTACCTAAGGTTTGTTGCGCAATATCTTCTAATAACTGAAGATCTACAGTCTGATTTAAGCCACCTTCTACGGCTTTGTCTAGATCAATCTGGCTTGCTCCGATGGCAACGGTAAACACGGGGATATGATGTTCGGCAATTAATGCTGCCGCTGCGGCTGGCGTAACATGACCATTTGCAGTATCAGCATCAGTAAATAGAATAAATGTTTGATGGCGATCAGGCTGCTTTTTTGCTTCATGTAATGCCATTAACAAGGCATCACCTAGGGCTGAATATCGCCCTGCAAGAGTTGGATTAATACGCTCCAGCATACGTCGAATAAGGTATTGATCATTGGTGAGTGGAACCAGTGTGTAAGCCTGCTCGGCAAATAAGATAACGGAGATCCTTTCTCCAGTCATACGGGTGGTAAATTCATCCAGCAAATTATGCAGCACGTCAATACGTCGTACTGCTTTGTTTTCCAGTTGATAATCTTTTAACTGCATACTTAAAGAAACATCTACCAGAAATATAATATCTCGTTCGGGCGGGGCATCTGGTAGGCGCTTTCCCGTTAGTACAGGTTGAGCAAGGGCGAATAGAAAACAGGAAAAGACCCAGCCATACAACCAAAAAGCAGGCTGTTTGTAAAAGTGATGTTGGCTAATCTGCCCCGTTTTTGCAACCTCTTTTAGCTGCTCAACAAAGGGATGATAAAAACGGTTATAAGCTGATAGGTCACCATCAGCAATGGCTGGCATTGCATAATTTCGTGGTTTATTAAACCACCTTGCAAGAAAGCCCCAAAGCAGAGGGATGAGCAGTAACCATTGCCCAAATAGAAAGTGAAATCCGCTCGACATCATTGCTTGTTTAGCCAGAATAATGCCTGATCAAACAGGTTTTTTAATGAGGCGTTAGAGAGGCTTTTTTCCTCGTAACATGCTTTATTGAGATGGTTTAGAAAGTCTTTCCATTGTGCTGATTTTTCAGTGCTAAATTGCTCAAGGCGTGTAACTTCTAGACCCTCTCGGAGGAAGCTGGAAAGCGCTATGGCTGTGTCTTGAGTCGTGTTTTTAGGTACATGTAAAAGTGCTTTGATGTTGCGCTTTGCGGTTTGGGCTGGAGAAGATCGTTTGCGATATATCTTCCAACCTGTAAAAACGGCAGCCAGAGATAAAACAATAGCAATATGCCACGGGTCATCCAGTAAGCTTGTTTCAGGCTGTGGTATTAAGCCTTCTAGCTGAACAGTGTCTAGTACTCCATCAAACCTATGTTGTTGGAGTACTAGTACTGTTTCGAGGCTGCTGCGTTTGGACTTGACCATTATCATTGTCCTGATGGCAAGTGAAGAGACTGGAATAATGGCTCTTGATGGCTAGGGATTATGGTATGAGTAATGGCAGATTGAGCCAGAATATGACCAATGCTTTTTTGCTTTTTATCCAGTAGTGATTGTGTTTTTTGTTCTTCAGAACCAATGGAAATACTGCTATTGGTATGATGTAAATCTTGCAAAACCATACCGCCTGTTTTGGGAAGTTGTTGTTCAGCAGCATCCAAAATATGCAGGGCTTGAATGTAAAACTGTGCTTGTAACTGTGAAAGTTCTTTATGTTGTTTGTTATGCAAGCTAATGAAATCACTTATTAAGTAGATTAGTGAACCTGTGGGTGCTTGTTGGGAAAGTAGGGCGAAAACCTCATCATCCATTGCTTGTGTAGTATCAAAGGGAGGTTGCAGGTCGATTTGATTACAGTATTGTAAAAAGCTTTCACTGCTTTGCTCACCCAACCACTGCGCCTTGTTATTGATGAGTAAAACATGAAGCTGCATTTTCTGTTGCTCGGCTGCAAAAGCAAGCACTGCTGCAACACGCAAAGCCTGTGCTATTTTCAAGCGTGTGCGTGTGCCAAACAGCATACTTCTTCGCTGGTCTAACACAATGCACAAGCTGGGGCGTGATTCCCTGTGATAATGTTTTACATACAGCTCTGAACTACGCGCACTCAAACGCCAGTTAATAGAGCGTGGATCATCCCCAGCCTGATAAGGTCGGCTTTCTGCATAATCAGTGCCGCTGCCTAGGGAGGAGGTGGGTAAGTTGCCCATATTTTGTGAATCAGGTTGATGGATTGGCTGAATAGAAGGGTGTAACTGGGTTGCCTGTGCGCGTACATCTGCAATTTCAGCGGCTGATAATAAGGTGCTCACCTGTATTTCTTGTGCAGATGTTGTCTGCCTTGAAAGAAAATAGGGTGGGCGAAGGGATAATTTCATAAAGCCTACTGATCAAGGCACAGGAACATGAGCTAGAATGCGCTCAATAATATCATTGGCATCAACACCAGCAGCCTTTGCGCTGTGGCTAAGAATAATGCGGTGGCGCAAGATATCGGGTGCAACTTCAACAATATCACTGGGCGTGACATATTCTCGCCCCTTAATATAAGCAAGAGCGCAACTGGCTCGCAATAGCGCAATAGAGGCGCGGGGCGATGCACCCGCACGGCAATAATCAGCCCAGCTTGTATCAAGTTTGCTCAGATCGCGGGTCATTCCAACTAGGGTCACCATGTACTTTTCCAGCACTTCTTTTACATGAATCTCGGCAACTTCACGCCTTGCTTGCAACACTGTTTCAGGGTCAAGTGGGGTTTCAGAAAGCGTTTTCTCACCTTGCTTATCCTCACCAAAATGCAGATGGCGATCACGCTGCAAAATCTGTAATTCCTCATCAGCACTGGGATAATCAAGCACCACATGCAGCAAGAAACGATCCAGTTGCGCCTCGGGTAAAGGATACGTGCCACTTTGTTCAAGTGGGTTCTGGGTTGCCATTACAATAAACAATGGTGGTAGGTCACGAGTTACGCCGCCTACGGTGATACGGTGCTCCTGCATTGCCTCTAATAATGCTGATTGTACTTTAGGTGGTGCGCGATTGATCTCGTCTGCCAGTACAATCTCGTGAAATAAAGGCCCTTTGATAAAGCGAAATTCGCCATCATTCGGGTTATAAATATCACTGCCTGTTAAATCCCCTGGCATTAAATCAGGGGTAAATTGAATATGCTGGAATGAGGCATGAACGCCACTGGCAAGGGCATGGACGGCAGTGGTTTTAGCGAGGCCAGGTAAGCCTTCAAGTAGGATATGCCCACCTGTTAGAATACCGATTAGCAGGCGCTCAATCAGATGATGTTGTCCAACAATATGCTCTGAAAGATGTTCACGAAGACGAAGAAAGCTTTTTTGTGTTTGCATACAGCGATTATAACGATGGGGCAGGGGCTAGGGAATAGGGGAAAACAACTACTATAAGGCACTAGTACTCCAGCAACATAGGTTTGATGAGTACAGAGTAACCCAAAGCATTCAAGGCAAGGCTTGGGTCGCAGACAATGGTTACCCCCTTGTCAAGACCCATAACGCAGTATTGGATGCTTTGGGTTGCTCCCTTCGGGCGAGTCATGAAGCGGTCATCCACGTTGTTGCGGCTTTTGGGAAGGGAACAACCATTCCCTGCAAGCCGCGCCTAGTGGGCTAACCGCTTCATGACTCGCTGTACTCATCAACATAGGTTTGATGAGTATAGTCTGTATTAATAAAACCCAATAAGTTAAGCAAGAATTAAGCAATCCACACCTAGACTGATGAGCTGACATTTATAGCTGGTTAGGTTAAGTTTTTTGGGTTTAGCTAATTTTTGTTGCTGATTGTTAACGATATCATCAATTACAAAACTATCTTAAACGACTATCCTAATACGAATAAGGAGCTATTTTATGTATTCTAATAATAATGATAATAAAAGGGCTGAAGAGATGATAGAAGAAATCGCGGAAGTAAAACGTACTGGGCAGGGTTATGCTGAAATCATGCCAGAGACGAGCGGCGGTTGTTCTAGCTGTGTTTCTCAATCAAGTTGTTCCTCATCGGGTTCTGCGTTCAGTTTTTTAATAGGTAAAAAAACCGAGCCACAGTTAATTCGTGTACAGAATCCCGTTTATGCCAAGCCTGGCGATAAAGTAGTTGTTGGAGTACGAGCAAATACGGTTTTAAAAGGATCGTTATTGGCTTACTTTTTGCCATTACTTATTTTACTAATTTCTGCTGTGATGGGGCGATTTATATTTGATTCGTTAGGCATGAATGCAGAATTGGGTAGTATTCTAATGGGAGTCATAGGTTTATTGGCTGGTTTTAGATTTGTCACTGGTTTGATTAAGCATACAAACCTTTCAAATAGTTTTGAAGCAGTTATTCTACGCGTGATTGAGCCAGGTGTTCATCCAGTAGCTTTTTCTTTATCATGATTAGTTTTTCCTAAATCTGTGACTTCACTACGGCATCTACGGCATAGGGCGCAAGCTATTGATTCATTAGGGGTTAACAATTCCCGCTTGCGCTAAAGCATAAGCAAGCAAGTTACTAAACGAATGGTGAACTCAATTATGCAAAGCTTTTTAAAATCCCGCGCTAAACCAATATCTTGCGCCCTTTTATCCGCATTGTAGTCACGGGTTCAGGTTTTTCTCTATTGTTTTTTCATTTTTAGACTACATTTTATTTAATATACTTCTCGGTATTCTTTATCGTTTAAGTATAATTAGTCGTTCAGAAACACTTCCTTAAAACAAGGGGATGGAGTGTTTTTGGTCGTTAGTTAATTGTTTAATACGTTTATTGGGTTTCAACACATGGCTAAGTTGGTAATAACATTTATATTTTCATTATTAATTTCCTTCTCTTCGTGGGCAGTAGAGTTACCTAACTTTACTGAACTGGTAAAAAAACAAAGCCCAGCAGTCGTTAATATCAGTACGACCAGTAAATCTACGGGGAATAAACCTTTTCATTCATTCCCTATGCCAAAAGATCAAAGCCGTGAGTTTAATGATCTGTTTAGACGTTTTTTTGATGATGATGAGTCTGGCGGTGGTGGGGATACCAGTTCTTTAGGTTCAGGTTTTATTCTTAGCCCAGATGGTTATGTGTTGACAAATCACCATGTGGTTGCAGGTGCTGATGAAATTATTGTAAAGCTAAGTGATCGTCGTGAATTAGTTGCTAAGTTGGTTGGTAGTGATTTACGCAGTGATATTGCTTTGCTTAAAGTAGATGCTACTGACTTGCCAGTATTGACAACAGGTAAGTCAAGTACGCTCGAAGTGGGTGAGTGGGTAGTCGCTATCGGTTCACCATTTGGTTTTGATCATAGCGTAACAGTTGGTGTGGTGAGTGCGAAAGAGCGCAGCTTACCAAGTGAAAGTTATGTCCCCTTTATTCAGACAGATGTGGCGATTAACCCTGGAAATTCAGGAGGTCCGCTGTTCAATTTAGATGGCGAAGTAGTTGGCGTAAACTCTCAGATATATAGCCGAACAGGTGGCTTTATGGGACTGTCATTTGCTATTCCGATTGATGTGGCCATGGATGTGGTGGAGCAGTTGAAAGCCAAAGGCAAGGTTAGTCGTGGTCGTTTGGGTGTGATTATTCAGGAAGTTACCCGTGATCTAGCCAAGTCCTTTAATATGAAGGCTATTCGTGGCGCATTGGTGGCTCAGGTGTTGGATGATAGTTCTGCAAAAGGTATTTTACAGGGCGGTGATGTCATTGTTGAGTTTGATGGTAAGCCAGTTGAAACAGTAGCATCTTTACCGGTTATCGTTGGTCAGACTCCTGTTGGTAAAGAAGTAGATGTTAAAATTCTACGTGCGGGTCAGGAGAAAGTCTTGAAGCTGAAGGTTGCTGAGCTGTCAGATGATGATGCTGAAAAGGATAAGAGTGAGAAGGAAGAAGAGTCTAAAAAGGAACCTGAAAAGAAAAAAGCACTAGGCATGGTTATTCAGGACCTTGATGATACCGTGCGCAAAGCATTAGGTATTAAAGCAGGTGTACTTGTCCACAAAGTGAAGCCAGGTCCAGCTGCTGAGGCTGGTATTTTATCGGGTGATGTGATTACTCTGGTTGCAGGAGAAAGTATTGAAAATACGGCTCAATTTATCAAACTATCTAAGACTTTTAAGAAGGGTGATGTGATCCCTGTGCTTGTGAAACGTGCTGGTGCGGCACGGTTTGTAGCTCTTAAAATTAAATAATCGGTGATTATTCTAAGACAGTTAATCATTCACAGTTACCAGTACTGCTGATTATGATGCTCATGGGGTTTTCGTTACGATTCTAGTTCTCGGACAGTTACTAAACGAAGGCTGAAGCTAATATTTTAAAATCCCGTGCTAAACCAATATCTTACCCCCTGTTATCCGCATTGAAGTCACGGATTCAGGTACTAGTACTCCATCAACTTAGGTTTGACTCGCCCGAAGGGAGCAACCCAAAGCATCCAATACTGCGTTATG
>JAUTBV010089845.1:0-16978 GCA_032361325.1 Lepetodrilus fucensis | reverse complement strand
AGACGGGGCGGTTGTATGTAGATATTTCATCACAAACATTTTCATTTATAATATTATTTAGGTTATGCTACAGTAGCCTAATATTCATACCCCTTTCTTTTTTATTAATTTATTAGAAACGTAGCCTACAGTAACACTTGGCCTATAGTTCTATATAATACTAGTAGTAGGCCTATATGTATACATTATGTCTGTGCATATTAGGACTACATGCTTTTGCTATTTTTCTGTTCCAGAATACCGGACTATTCACGTTCACACCCCATTATACCCAAATTATATACGCCAGAATGGAAAACCGACATGAAAAACAGTAGGATTATTCTCAAGGTAAATTCACATCCATGCTTTTAAAAGTAATGTTTTGCTCAAATTCAATATCACAAATATAAGTATAGGCATATAGGCTACACTCTTCCACTGTTAGTATCAATGTGAATCGAATCTTAACCGGGATTTCTTCTACTTTACATGCATGCAATCACGGTTTGTTGACATAAAATCATGATCAAACATATTTTACGTAAACGTATGTACATTTTGATTTGTCTCCACAAGTAGCCAACAATAGGCCACAGGCTATATAGGCTGCATGTATGTTCTGCATGTCCCACTGGTTTTCAATATTTTCAAATGTATTCATAGGTTTGTATTTCTTATTCATATTGCTATACTCGTTTGTATATAAAACTCACTGGTGCAATAGTACAACAGGAAGAAACATTTTGTTCTGGCTACAGGCGATAACGGCGACACGCCAAAACGGCGACAAATAAATTGGCTAAAACGGCGAAAAACTTGGTTAAATCGGCGAATTCAGTTGGCTAAAACGGCGAATCCAATTGGATAAAACGGCGACAGATCCTTTTTATTGCTGTTAATAGGGCCTACTCATTATATACAGAATAGTATCTGCGTGTGCACTCACATATGCTATTTATGTATGCCAATGTCTTTAGTTAAACGAAAGTGAATACATGTATTAGTTATGTAGAGTCTATGTCACTTAAACGAAAATTAACAAAAAGAAATCAAAACTTGATTCCAAAGGAATGTCTTTAATAAAGTATAGTCGATAAGACAGATCATTTTGATTCATCTTCAAATATATAAAGCCATTGTAATACAAATCCATGTGTAACAAAGTATTAGCAGTATAGCCTAATATATAGGAGCAAACTAGTAGTCCTATAGCCTACTAATAGGCTTACTTCCTCGCACTCCAAGTGTAGCCTACTTTTTTCCCCGTTTCACTTCATGTGGTACCACACGAAGTGAAACGGTATGAAGTTAAAAGTAGGCTACCCCTGGGGTGCGAGAATAATATATAGGTCTCTACAAAGCAGGCCCTATTTATCTTTAAAGCCATAATATCACAGTTGATAAGCCTGTATAATGGACAAACGAATTTCGATCCGAGACTAATTACGCTTGATTTATCCACCCAAAAGTTGTTATTTTCTGATGTACTTAGTCCCCAGTACTCAATAATTATCAAAATATTAATTGTATATGAATATAGGGAACGTTCCGCTATTTATCTTGTTTTTGATGCACCTACTGAACTATGAACGAATATTACGAGAAAACGGTACCTGTGCGTATTATATGTTTAAGTCGTACCACTGAGGTATGTCCCCTTGCATTGACATAATGAAGCAAATAACAATACGACCATATTCAGGTTGTCAATCAGTGTCTACCAAACAGCGGTGGAAAGGTTTTGGGAAGTAGGCCTACAAATATGATTTTATGTATGTCAAGTGAATGTATTTTGCAGTTGTAGCTAAGAACTATACATATCTGTGATATTATGCCACTGAATATTGAAATCTCTCAATATGACAACTTAACATTCTTGCATCCCCCCGGCGGTTTCAGAACGCCGAGCAGGGTGGCATCCCTACATTTGAGCACGAAACCAAACTGTTCCTGGAAAAGCGAGAGCAGATGAAGTTCAACGTAGAGGTGCGTAACCGGGTGGAGTCCAAGTGTCAAATGCCGGACAGAGCCGTGTTGCTGCGCCCACCGTTCCCACACGAAACGTCCAAGTACCAGAGCGAACTCATGTACAGGCGGGACCAATATATGGCATGAACATCCATTTAGTCAGACATCGTCAATGTATTATGAGCAATTTTGGGTGTATTTGTGAATCATTTTATTAAGTCATTTTATTTGTAAATTTCTTTGTTTATTATCCATGTGTTTAGTTCGGTTCTTTCTATCGTCAATGTGTTAGTTTATGAGCAATCGATTTGTGAATAATTTTTTAAAGTCATTTTATTTGTAAATTTCTATGTTTATTATCCATGTGTTTAGTTCGGTTGTTCCTATCGTCAGTGTGTTGATTTATGAGCAATCGATTTGTGAATAATGTTGTTAAGTCATTTTATTTGTAATGTTTTCTGTTTATTATCCATGTGCTCAGTTCGGTTGTTTCTATTGAAGTTACAATAGAAAATAACAAAATTATGAAAGCTGAGCATAATATTTTCGGTAATTAAAGCCGTAATACTTCTTACTAAACATTTCATATATGGACATTTTAGAACTGATAATAAACCATCCTTTCAACATTTGCAACGAAAAATAATTAATTATTACGAAATGTCCGCCTTTTCTAACTGCAAATACACACACAATTTCACTTGTTGGTCCTTTTTTCACACCCTATTTACAACTTGATCCTTTTGTGTTTTTGTCCATCCATGAACACCTATGTCTATACCTTCAAACTATTAAGTATTGATACAATATTTATTATGTGATACTATATGATGTACCTAATGTTTCACGTGTGTGACAGTGTATCTGTTAAAAAGTTTGAAAATTAAAAACATATATTTTCTAAAATAATAATAATATTTGCAGTATTGTTTATTCATCAAAGGATATTGTATATGTAATTACACCGGTATCACTCTACAAACAGTATTATTTTTATCATTAGCAATACACATGTACATGTATTTGTTTTAAGCAGTATTATTTAAAATCACATTTATGGTGTTCTATATATGTTTATGAATGAGATGATATATATTGTGCATAATCTTGTGTTTTTCGCAAATGTACGCATGTTTTATCTGCATATATGATCATGAATCATTAAATTCTCCTACAGGAGATCATGCTTATAATTGGTGTTCTCGTTATTGTACAGGTTCTCGTACAGTGTCCAATATATGTGAGAAGTATTTGGTTCAATCACAAAACAAATTTGCAGTGTATATTAGTACACGGAAAATGGTGTCCACCGTGCTGTCCTATATATAGGCCTATACATATAATCTGTAGCATGTCATGTCAAAAGACGATGTACGTGCTGAGTGGGGGGTGGGGGGCTTTATAAGTAAAGGTTTCATACTGCCTAATAAATGCAGACCCGTAGCTAACATTTTTCCCTTCAAAAGTTCAAGGATTTATTTTGGGTGGTCAGAGATGCAATATACCGCACTATTTGGGTAAACATAAGTACATGCATGTAGTAGGCCTACATTTCCAATATGCTGTCCGATATTTCTAATATGCTATACATTCGTTCCGATAATTGGATAAACAGTCATTGTGTAAGTTTTGTTTTCGTTAGTATAAGTTATACTTCTAAATCTAATTCGAATAATGATTTATAAGCCAAGGTTTCATACTGCTTATATAAATTAGCGTGCGCCAGATAATTGTTAACTCTATGTAGACTCTTGATTAGTTGTTATCGATATTTGTATCATTGGATATATAGGGGCCTATATTTTGTAAAATCCCGAGATTACGACCCTTTTCGAGTACGATTTCATGATCAGTTGAGCAGGAAATCTTACCTAAAATTGTATTTATTCTTACCTAAAATTCTATTTATTCTTACCCAAATACATAATATACTATCAAAAATTTCTTCGTCGCTAAGAACATTCTGAGAAGCTACTTTATTATTTTACTAAAACTAAGATTTAGTCACATGGACTTGAGCATGAAACCTTATTCAAAATATGTTTATAATTTCCTGATCCAAATGTCCTACGTATTGATAAAGAAACATGTATGTATGTATGGTACACAATTAATGTATTGTACACAATTAATCACATTATGTGATATATTGTCGTGGTCATTTTGTCATATTTAGGCCCCTACAAGTACACACACTTCCTCCAACACGCATTTAAATTAAATGAAAGTGAATGAAACATAAACTTAATGATATATACAACATTATATATTTATTAATATAAGGAAACCTGCATGAATCATATCAGCTGATTATATTTTATAATATGGGTGTATGTTTGCCCCAACACTTTTCTTTAGTGTGTATTATAAGTGGGTGACGTATATAACTTAAACGTCGTGAGAATATATCTTATCACAAACTATGGTTAAACAGAAATCATCTGAGATACCGGCCTACTTATTATAAACTTATTCATGAAGTTTCCATTGTAGAAAGACGCCCCATGTTACGCTATCAACTAAGATATTTCAATCCCTTCATGTGAAAGTTTTGCGGTGAAATCATGCATTACGGAAAATAAATATAAAAAAGTATACAGTATAACAGAATCATCCGTGCATGCATCACTCTGACTCGAACAACCTGTAGATGTTAGCCACATCAACGTTTCATCTGCGCAAGCGCGCAAATCTCTGGGCTGGCAGGACAATATTTTTCAGGGGGCACAACTTTGCAAAGCACCTGTTCGCGAAGGAAGTTGATGGTGGCAGGTTTCGTTTCTCGCTCTCGCCGACCAAAATGTTTGTTTTAAAACTGGTGACGCTTTATTGCCTGTACTTTAGCGTTGTTGGGAGGATCCCAGACAAGCCTGTTAATTTGACGGAAGACACTTGGCATGAAATCCTTGAAGGCGAATGGATGGTGGAGTTGTAAGTTGAGTTTCAGAACTGCACCGTGTCACCTAATTTCGTTATATTTTGGAGATGGATTTCGCATTTATAGATAGTAGAATTTGTGAGATCATCTATAATAAGCCATCATTTAGCATAAAGTTAGCGCGTACCCAATATGTTCATATTACAAGTATTACTACAGTGAGTTCTGAATCTTGTTTAGTTCTGGTCAATAAATAAATCAATTGCATAGAATCAGTTATGCAACTATCAATGTATTAATTGATACATCACATAAGATTAAAAGAACAGCTGGCATTTACGTATTCGCTTCGCTTGCAGCGAGAAAACGTGGTTTCGGAACTAGCCAACTCGCTGTACTATCGTTAAAAATAGGGTTTATTTGACACAAATTGTCACAAGTCTGAATGTGACAAATTGTAACTTATGTTTGTCTATGAACCATCACTCATAAGTCTGTATGTGTGGTAGTGATACACAATTTGCGATTGTTCATAATTCAGTGATATAGCACGCACACACAGTCTTTCCACCCCTACCTATATTCTCATATGTACATGTTCGGGGCCACATGTTTGCCCCTAACAAATTGTTTATGTAATTGCATTTCGCCACAACTATTTTTGACTGAAACTCTTGACTTTTGTCATAATTTGGCGAACAGCCATAATAAATTATCAGAGAAAAATGTGACACATACTGTACATTAAAGTTATAATGTATAATGTGACACTTGAAAAAATATAGATGAAACTTGCAAGCAAAATATTGGTGGGGGCGATACAGTCATGGGCTGGGGACAGATTGACTGTCACTGGGCCCTGGGGTGTAATGACTGGGGGCACAACGTACCAGGGAGCGAAACATAATACCAAAATCCTTTATTTTTTGTCAAGATTTACAAAACTAATCTGCTAATCATGTTATGGTATGTTTTAGTGTTGAATACTATGCTACATGTAAATTACATTAATCAGTTAATTAGTCTAATCATGCTAATAGGTTGGATGAAGCCATAACCAGGAGATTTGAGCTGATAGAGCCACATATCAATTACTTTCCCCTCAAGGGAAATTCAACAACAATGTTCTGGCTAGACATGTCTAAGCTGGGTCCCAGGAAACAGTATTATTAGTATTCCTCATGGAAATGTGACATGCAATATTATATCTATGTTATGTGGAAGGTAGATCTGTTGTATTGGCTGGGATACTCAAGCTTATGTGAAAAGACACCATGTTATATCTGATCACTTCTTGTTATTACTACTCGGTTGATCGTTATTCTCAAGAGAATAATTATTGATTTTTATCAGTATTCTAAATATACTGTATATTCTTGTTGGCGAGCATTGTCATGATTATACACTATTTATGATTGTGTTCATAATGTTTCATTGATCAGTTTGCACTTGCCTCAACATAATATTTTATGATAATAATCCCTGGCAACTATTATCAAACATATATGTATTTCTGTTGTGAAACTGTAAATGATTTAAACATATCTTTAATTTATATTGATTGATATTATTATAATCAATATAATTTATGTTTAAATGAAACAGCTGCTGAAATGCTACTCTCTGCTCTCCAGAAATCTAGACTTGCTTATATTCATGACTCATGGTGGATATGTATTGTATAATAATGTACTTTCTAATAAGAATATAATGACAACTTATCATGCATATAGGTCAACGTGACCTAGTACTAATCATGCTAATAGGAACCTACCGGTCACCGTAGCCGGATTTATGGCGTAATGGTTAGAGCGTCGGCCCGGAGTGAGAAAGGTCGCGGGTTCGATCCCTGGTCGCCTTATACCAAAAGACGTTAAAAGGTGGTACTTGTTGTTTCCCTGCTTGGTGCTCAGCATTAAAGGGGTAAAGCAAGGACTGGCCAGCTCGGAGTCAGTATACTGTGTCTGAGTGGGGTATCATTGTACTATCTGCGACATGATATTCTAAGTGAACTAGCACTGTAAAAACTGGTGGAAATCCAGACTAGTCAAGCATGCAAGACATGGTATTAGTGAAAGATTCTAGAAAGTGACTTTAAACTCCAAACCAACCAACCAACTACCGGTCACCATAATAAATATTTTGAATAGGAGTGTTTAGGTGAGAATAATGTGTGAAACGGTGAAACAGACTACAATAGTGACTGATTAAATTTAGAATCATCAGTAACCATTTTTCTTTATGTGTTTCAGCATGGCTCCATGGTGCCCGGCATGTAGGTCCTTCATTGAGACGTGGGAGAGCTTTGCCAGGTGGAGCCGAGACTTGGATGTGTCAGTCGGTGTCATTGATGTCACAGAAAACCCTGGCATGTATTTCCATAGCATTATCATCATTATGCAAACATGCAAACATATATAGTCTTACTAATTCATTTCAGGTATTAAATTGGCATGATCTGAGGTGGAGTGTGAAATATGCTACAGTACCCCTTTGAACTATTTCTTTTGTGGATGCATTCAGGACTCTAGACCAACATATATATGGCCAACGTATAGGGGCAAGTTAAATTACACTGCAACCTACTTTTTAACATTTATCACCTTTAGTCTCTTTGCTACTTGCCCCAACTTGCATTAAAATAAACATGATCTATAAAGCAAATAAAATTGTGCATCCATTGTTGAGGGTTAATAATGATGTATTAGAATATTGACCGAAATAGTTTTTGTTGACTAGTTAGTAGAACTACAATGCATTTGGTAATTATGTGTAATTTGAGATCATTATATAATAATTATATAATGTTATTTTGACTCCCAAATTTGTAAACATTTCCTTTATCTTTTTAACAGGATTGAGTGGTCGTTTCTTTGTTACTGCACTGCCTACTATATACCAGTAAGTAGACTTTTACCTTGTGAAATATGGTAGAAAATGTGTTGAATGGGTTGTCGGTTGACACAGAATAAACTGTTGTATTTCACATGGTATGAATACTTCATTAAATTTGTTGAATTTAGTTATTACAAAATATTTATTGTAGTGACACTTACTACATGAAAGAAATAATAATAATAATCATGACAGAAATAATACTAATAATACTAATAATAATAATAATAATAATATAAATATAACAATAATAGTAATGAATAGTAATTGCACATAATTACAGCATTTTTTAAATATATATTTTTCTTAACAGTGTAAAAGATGGCATCTTTCGGCAATATCATGGGTCACGGAAGGAGTCGGACCTGGTCAGTTTCATCGATGAAAAGAAATGGGGAGAACTGGAGGCAGTCTCTGCATGGATTGCACCAAACTCCATACAGTGAGTTCCTGTTCCATAAATCTTTATTTACAACTTTTAGATAAACCTTCCCATTTTGTACTATCTGGCGTTTTCCCTGTTCCGCCAATTAAATGGGAATTCAGTTGATGCGTTTTCACAACTTGTGCATGTGCAGATTTCCACATGAATCCTTGTATTTAATGCTCATATGGACATAGTCTGGTGCAGCGATGGAACAGTGTGTGATATCACCTCGCAATTTCAGATGATACAGCATAAACTGCAAAAATGTGCAGACCTTAATTTTAGGCATGTAACTTGACAGAGTTTTCTATTGTTGCAGAATGGCTACAGTTGGTCTCTTCTTCAAGGCAGCCATGGTTATTCGCGTAAGTCTCTCTGCCCATGGAAATAACATTCCGTCCCTCTCAATGACGTGGACTGTGCATGATGTTATCTAGATTGTCCACTCGTACATTGGTCTGGCCATAGTATTGCTATTGTTATTGTTGCGTATTGGTGAAATATACCTGCCATGACGAAAAACACTAATTCAATCAATCAAAAGAATAATGCATTTTGGGGATAATGTTTGGAAGATTATTAATATTTTATCAGTTTATGGCAGGATTAAACCTGAAATAACTATAGCACTGAATGTTATAGTAAACCTGCAAGCACTGGCTGGTAGTATTGATGCTCCAAGAATGATACCTGCATCGTGACCACACATACTGCACATCCTATCATGATCACATAGGAAAAGTTGACTACCAAGACAACTTAAGCGGCCCATAGACGATCAATATGAATGACAATAATATTGATACATTATTATTGAATATTTTTAGGTTGGTCACCAACAGCATTGCGCAAATCCAATTTTTGCTTCAATATATCCCACTAATGGTCAATAATACTGTCAATTATCCAATATTGACAATACTATTGGCATTATTATTGATCGTGTATGGGCCGCTTAATTCCTTGTCTAGAACATTGCCAACTTTCATCCTGTCATCAGTCTGGTCTGTGGACGATCTGTGTGCTTGATTTTCGAGACGACCCATGGGCTCAACTTCATATTGACAATGTGTGATATGAGCAAAATAATCTTGAAATCACTTAAAATATTCTTGAAATCAGCTCTAATCCTAAACTTTTATTCTATTATTCTTCACAAATGGGTGAAAGATTCCCACAGTGACGTTAAATAATCACTCACTCGACTAAACTATTATATAACAAAAAATAACCCAGTCCTGTGCAATTTATGGAAGCACCTGTAAAATCCTTGTCTGCTCTTCTTTCAGTCTTTTTACACCATGATGACAACAGAGTATGGAATTCCTGAATGGGGCTGCTACATCATATTTGCCATCCTGACCATTGTCACAGGCCTTGTTCTAGGATTAGTAAGTGTCCATTAAAGATAATTTGGCTCCATCATGTTTGACGTTTAACATTGGAAATAATGTTGTTCCATTGGAGATTAATTTGAAAATGACAAGAACAAAAGAACAATTTGCAGCCTCCGAATATTTGAATGTTTAACTAAAATGTATTTGGCATCATCAGTATGATATTCTGCACATCGTTCATGAACATGTTTCACAGTTTGTGTTATTATGTTAGTCGTGAGTTTCAATCATCGCGTATGGGTGAAAGAATCCCAATTTGACATAAAACAGAAAACACTAACTCATTAAACTCATGAGTTACAATTTCCTAAATTGCTTTGGACAATGAGAAATTTCAACACTGCTGTCTACCATGCACTTCACCTAAAAAACATAATACATAACATCTTTATGGAAACATTTCAGCTGATTGTATGTTGCTGTGATGTAATCTTCCCGCCAAAGTATGCCGGTGTTCCGATTCACAAAACAGAGTCTGACATCTCAGACAAGGACAAGGTATGGCATTTGGCTACGTATCCATGGTAACCCATCCATTTTATGTGGACATTTCACGTATTAGCATTTGAAATGAGTGTAATTTAGAAGACTACACATGGTCTTGATACCTTGTATGAATTCTCATCAAAGCATTTTACAACATAATTTTTTTATTTTTAATAAACAAATTATATATATAAGACCGTTCGCATTAAATTAATGATGCATTAATTTCGTGGTTTACAGTATTTATTTTTCAATAATTCTCTTTTATATATATTTTTCAATAATTATCTGATTTAAATTACATTGCATGCTGACGACTTCTATCTCCAGGATGACGAATCTGAAGACATCATCGACGACACGAAAGAAAACGACGACGCAGGAGACTCTGCGACGACTCGGAAGAGACATCTACAGAAATCGGAATGATACCCAGCACATATTTGAAGCCTCGTGTGTAGCTGTACTGAAGAATGCTTGAATGGATGACTTTGTACATATACATTGTGTGGAAGATGATTTGGACTCCCTGTATTGTATGAAGACTGTTATATTTTTACTCGCATGTCTGTTAAGTTTCTCCGTGATGATCGGTCAAAGACACTGCTCTATAGGGCATGTGTTATTGTCACTGCAGTGGTTCATGTATTTTGACTTGCGAGAGAAAAAAGTCGCTATCTTTCAACCACTGAATGAAGACGATTATTAATTACCAGGCCTGCGTATCACAAAAGGGGTGTATATTTACGCCAGACATAAGCTATGACGTAAAGCATGAAGTTGCATGCAATTCCGTGCTTTACGTCCTGATTTATGTCTGGTGTAAATATACACCCCTTTCGTGAAACGCAGGTCTCGTTATTTTAATTCCTCGTTCCCAGGACATGCTTAAATACGGTACTGAAAGTCTCTTGTATGGTGATTTTTAAATGGTGCTGATATATACTCAACAAAATGGATTATGGGCCAGTAGCATTTAGCTTTATATTATTTTAACAACAGAGAACTTTCAAATGTCTACAGGCTCCAGGCACTTTTCAAGAACTTGCAGACATGTTGGAAAAGGAACGGCACAAGCATTCCCACAAAAATATCTTCTGGCCCTTAATTTATTTTGAGTAGTATATATATATGAAATGTACATTGAGGATTGTCCTTTGCTGTGAATGGTCATGAAAATGTAAGCACTACGATACCAGCATTGCAGTGCTATTTCTCGCATTTCTTTTTCACTGTATGTATAAAATCAGTTTGAATTTGCTTGTAGTTGACAAATGTTCGTCAGCATGATAGTCTGGCTACCCCTTTTACTTATGTTATTTATCATGTGTTATTTTGATACTAGTGTAACTATCATTGCCATCATGTATATGTTAGTGTGTATATAGTAGTATATTGCGTGCAGTGTGTATATACTAGTATATTGCGTGCAGTGTGTATATACTAGTATATTGCATGCAGTGTGTATATACTAATATATTGCGTACAGTGTGTATATACTAGTATATTGCGTGCAAGTTGTGAGAATGGTGGAGCATACGGTTTATGGTTATTTCTATTTTATGAAAATGATAATGGTAATGATGATCCACATAAGACAGTGCATTGTCACTCCAGGGGTGCGTTCAGGCTACACTACTTATCTCTACATAGTACAATGTTGTGCTATGAAATCCGTTCAGCCAGCATTTGTAGTACTATGTAGTAATACTTTTCACTATGGGTCTGGTGCCCATTGCACGACGCTCTTGTAGGCTACAACTATTGTAACGTCAACGCTTTCTATTGTGGCGGGAGCCCAGTTACAACTATTGTAGCACTACAAGACCGTTGTGCAACTGGCACCAGATCCCGTTTCGAGTAAATGTTATGAGCGAGTGTCGACGACTCGGCGCTCAAGTGTCCAGTATTTAATATAACAAGGACGTATAGTACGCCATTGGCAAGTCGTCTAGACTTCATAATATATATAGTCAATCCAATCTCTCGTATATATATGGGCCAACGGTATAGTCTACGTGTATAGGCCTACAGCAAGGGATTTAATTCATCACTAATGCATTGCCAGGACCGTAGCAGAGTAAATGTACGTCTTTGACCATTTCATTATTATGAACGTAAACGCAAGGTGCAATTTTAGTTATGAACGTATTTAACCATTTTCCTGCTGGATCCAGCTCTTTCGAGTATCTCCGGTTGCCTCCAGCAGCAAGAGGGTTAACCATCTCCCTGCTGGTTTAGACACAAGCACATAGCTTTAGTCTCTCCGGTTTGCATCCAGTATAGAGAGGGTTTGTCACTGTAACCATTTGTGCATATATATATTTCTATATATATCTAAATTTCTAGCCATTTATTTTGGCATTGTCGATGTTCTGATATCACATGACCATTTGTGCAAAAAAAATTCTTTCATTTTAAACATATTCAAAATTTAGCCATTTATTTCGGCATTGTCGATGTTCTGATATTGTATAGCCATTTGTGCATATATGTTCATTCAATATTCGAATATCCTGCCACTTATTTTATGCACGTATGTATAATCCAATCGCTCGTCTTGTCCTTGAATATTAACGTTGACCTCACAACCGCCAGATCCCTGCGCAGCGTAATATAGGTGTAATTTACCGCTGAACGTGAACTAACCGAACGTGGCGTTGAACGCCTAATTACTTCTTTGTAACGGATTACCTAACTGGCGAGTCACCAGTCCTTGAACTGTTGATCAATATATTTACTAGACTTGGACAAATGTAGACGGAAAAATCGATCGATTGCTGGCAAAGCTACCTCGACGACTGGCAGGAAATAACATCGGGGTTCGGCTGATCACAGAGGCAAAGGTGCCACACAGAGGTCATTTCTGTTCGTTTGTTTTTCTTGTCGCTTTCAACACTGTTTCTATTCTGTCACGGCGTGACAATCGGGGTTAAGTACTTTGTCCATTGCTACACGCACTGCGACAAATTGCTACAACTCAAGATATGCAAAATATGAATTCTCGTATTTAAGATTCTCCTTGATTTGTCTATTTATATTTGTATTAATATTAGAAAGAATGGATATTCAATCTGATGATGTAACTCACGACACTATTCCATTGCAATATAGTACTACGGTATGTAATTATAATTATTAGTATAGTAGTCGTGTATTTTTGTACTTGGGATTAAGAGCCAGACGCTTTCAGGATTCTTTCGCATATATCACGGCATGTCAATTTTGTTTAGGGCACATGGAAACCCGCAACACCCGTGTCGCTGAATGTTGCAGTAAACCTGCGGGCACCGGCTGATACTGACAGACCAATACAAACTGTATTGCCACGGTACAGACAGTGCATCCTATCATGGTCGTATCAGAAAAAAAATTACTTTCGCGAATGACATTGATGCAGGGCTTTCGGGACGGGATTTGAACCCAGGTCATTTGGCTCCGACATCCTAACGTTCTACCAATGCATTGCCACACACCTCTTATTCACCCATACATGACTGTATAGCAATGTAGCTACTCGATTAAACAAGCTGCGGTTCTCTCAGCGTTCAACTGTCAATGAAACACCATTATTCACCCAATTTTGTCAAGTTAAGATCCCAAGTTTGATTTACACGAACCACCTCCCATCTGTTCGCCACTGTATCGTTGTGCTACTCTTCAAAATATCCCTAAAGCCTGATTTTCTTTTTCTTTTTTTTCCCCGAGAGTAATCACCATTGAGAGAATAAAGTGTTTCTTTTATTGTTTTCATAGTAAAGCCGACTGGCGATCTTGACCCTGGCTGACCCCCATTCAAGACAAGCAATCCCCTCTTCAACAAACAATGCGAGATTTATGTCCGCATTCCTAAATCATCTAGATGTCCGCCACACGCACTGGACACTGGCTGGACCCTGCTTAATCCTTCAGCACCTCTTGAACACTGACCACCAACATCTGTTAAATAATGTCTTCAGGGCGGGATGTAGCGCAGTGGTAGAACGTTGGACTTCGGAGCCAAAGGTTCCAGGTTCAAACCCCGTCCCGTTCCACCGCAAATTAAACGTCCATGTGTCGCATCGTCCGTAGCGTCCTTTTGGTCACTTTGTGCGCCATTAATCATTGGACATCTGCTTTTCTGTCATGTACATATGTAGTTGGCGACAACTGGACATTAATACTGCTTGATTCGTGAGATAAGGTATTGGTAATTGCGCTATCATCACCCGTGATTGACAATTTCAGTGTTGGTACTCGTTCGTTCGTTTAATAGTCGGGAATAAAAATGGAACGCAATGTTCTAATCATTATTAAGAGCAAATCGGCTTTGGATGAATAGCGGCGTATATCGCCGATGGATAATGAATTACCTTTTGAGTATTCTTATAAGCCCGTTTTAATACTGATTCGCAAATATGCCTGAATAGTTTATGACAACCTTTTGTGCTTTGTATCGTTCCTGTATCACAGCCAGACGGGTTGGAGGGTGGGTAGTTTCGGGTAGTTCCAATTGGAATCCGTTTAAGGTGATCAATATGCATGTGGACGAAGTGTAAGTTGGGTCTAACGGGTGGCGAGTTTTCGAAGGGTTGAGAACAAGTCCGTATAAATTAGGAGACATGGTATCGTTTCTCGCATCCTCGAAACGCAGGCCATATATGACTACACTAAACAACCCCCCCTCCCCTCCCCACCCCCACCCCCACACACACACACACAATTATTTGACACATACAGTATCCACACCCCTTTTGATATTACATTACTGTAGAATCATACAGGCTGTATTCGATTCTCGAAGCTCTCATATCTCCTATAAGACCATAAACACTATCGTAGGGCCATCTCTAATACATGGGGATCGTGCGCTTACGAGAGCGCTATGGTCATATAGATGGATATGAAACCTTCCAGAAACGATACCCAGCTCATCCATTAAAATAAATACAGCTTTCAGTCAAATATAGATCTGTACCCATAATTTCCCGTTTATCTTTATCGCATAGTGTTGGTCCTCCAGCGATTTTATGTCCATCCATACAAGTTATTGACCAAAAAAAACAACTGCCAGCTACAAACATTAATATATTCACGGAAATATTCAGAGTGTCTTTATTAGCATATTAAGTGCGTATTAAAATTCCAGTGGACAGCAATAATTTTATCCGTTCGAAAGAGTAATCTTCATCCTGACCCCGGGCGGTTAGTGCATGGTACCGGTCATCTGTATTGGACAGGTCAACGTCCTCTGTCCTAACGCACATGCATTTCTATAATAGACGCACGTGAATGTTTAATATGCCCTGATAATATTCATATTGGACACCAGCGGGTGGTCATTATTTCGGATATAAAGTAGAATGAAGGACAACCCTTCAATACTATGGCCGGAGCTTTTGATATTGTTAGTCCGGAGAACTGCTTCAATAGGCAATGGTGTTGGACAATTGATGGATAATTTCGCCCCCACTTCACTCGATGCTTCTTGGATGCATGTGTAAATCGTGCATGATCAAGCTTTGTCCGGGTGATGCCGGATGAGGCTGGGTCATATTAGGTTCACGACCAGACCCTACTGCAGGTCACGTGATGTACGATGTCCCCACGGGGACGCACGGAGAAGGACGGTGTTAGTCATCACTGACCAGATAGAAGGTTACGAAACTATATGTCCGTTATTAATATGTACAGGGGCGGGTGGTAGCGAGTTGGTAGAACGTTGGACTTCGAAGCCGAAGGTTAAGGGTTCAAATCCCGTCCTGGGAGTCAAGCATCAAAGTTCGCGAAAGTTACTTTTCTGACGCGATGTTGATAGTATGCTCTAACTGTATAGTAGAATGGCTTGGTCTGTCAGTACCAGTACTCTGAATGCCAGCTGGCAGGTGTATTGCAACAATCAGCACTACGGTCGTTGCAGCTTTCCTCCTGCCTTTAAAACACAAACCGTGGTATAAGTGAAAGAACCTTGAAAGTGGTTCTAAACGCCAATTAATTAAAAATTAAGTTTACAGTGGATTGTGTTCACATCGTGTTGCCGTGTGCATGGAAAGTATTTTGATGAAAAGGTTCAAATACATTTATGTATTTATGAATCCAATTGTCAACTTTCTTCACAATTCATATTTTACGACACATTATTTATTCACTTAATACGTCCCAGTTTTAGTACCTTATATTTGTTTCATGAATTCAGCTATGAAGATACTCTGAATGAATTCATAATTCATCAGGATTTCCTGAAAAATGATACGTTAGATTTAAGTAAATTCCCAACTGAGCGAAATAAGCTCAGTGAAGCCCACTTCCGGAATGCATTTTAGTTGACCATCAACAATAAAGCCAACATGTGTTCAATCGCCAGGTTGCTAAATAGCGCTAGCTATTGATATTACTCAACGCAAATCCACCCCGCACGGGTTTTTTTTCTGTTGGAAGCGCTCCGTTATTGAACACACCTATGTCCTGACGGAATGAAAGTCCCTAGGGTCTCGGCCGTCCGTGTCCGCGATGTGAAAGCGATAAGGGACTCACCGGTCACTCACCGCCCTCGCCCCCTAATCCCCGGGGGGTGGGAACATAAAGCAGACTTCTCGCCGCCCCAATTAGCTTCAGCTATATGAACACAAACCTGCATCACTCCAATCTCTGTCTTCGCTGGCGAGTCCGTCGTTCGAGCAATAACGCGCACCTGCTTCGGCCGCTCGCGCGCGCGTGTCATGGTCAAATTTCATTTAATATCCAGTCGTTGGTGTGTATGTTTATTGGCCGAACAGTGACGCTGGGAATTCCATGGAGAAGCAATCTGTGTTGGTGTCGGAGAAAACAGCGTCGCTTTTGCAGCTCTTATCGTCGAGAAATAATTGACAACTTTTTAGGGGGAGTGAGTGTTTACACACAAATACCATTACAACGACAGTGTGATCCACCTCGTTATTAACTTAAGATGTATTACTACGGGTTCAC
>JAUTBV010089834.1:0-18809 GCA_032361325.1 Lepetodrilus fucensis | reverse complement strand
AAAGGGCAATCTGACGCAAAGTATATGGCGATTCCGTCAGATCTCAGCTGCGCTGAGATATGATTTTAATGAGATTGGTGCTATCTGAACTTGTATCTGAATTTGAAGCACTAGTAAAATGCCTGACAAATGGAAGCACCAGTAAAATGCCTGACAAATGGAAGCACCAGTAAAATGCCTGCATTATTACTGACCTCATCCAGTAGCTGCTGCACTTCACTGGCTGAACCTTCTCCATGTGCTCCGATCTCCTTCATCAACTTGTTGTTAGCGGGCTGCAACATGGGCAGACAACTCATGTACACATTACTTTTTTTAATTTTAATTTTTTTTTAATTGGGGTTTTAAAGTCGAGTGTTGTGGTAAACCTGCAAGCAAGACCAGGCAAGGTTGATAACTGGTACACATTATGTAAATGGAATGCTATCATGTACAACTTGTACAGCTAATATGATAGAAAAGGAACTATCATACAATCAATCTTTATATTTTAGTAATTCATGACATAATGAGAGAATTAGTGCCTTACAATGCAGCAGGAATATTTCAACCATACGCGGCGCGACGATCATGATGCATAAACAGTTTTAGACAGAAGTAGGGCTATCACAGATGTATACAAATAGAATGTTCATGTATGGTCCAAGACACAAATCAATGCGATCAGTATTGTCTAATTTACAGAAAATTAAATTCTGTACTCACTGATAATTTGGTTCCAGCGTTCCTCTTCTTGACTTTAGCTTTTCTGCCTGATCTCTTGTTGCTTCGAGCCGTGTCTTGCTCACTTACTGAAAGCATAAGTAATCATTATTATTAGTATTATTATTAGTATTCATTATTATTATTATTATTCATTATTATTATTATTCATTATTATTTTTATTATTATTAGTTATTAATTATTATTATCTAGACTACTATTTCTACAAAGGACAAAACATTATGATTATGATTATTATTAATATTCATATTTATTATAATTTATTATTAGTAGTAGTGTATTATTATTATTAATTATTATTATTATTATTATTATCTACTATTTCAACAAAGGACAACACATTATGATTATGATTATTATTAATATTTATTATAATTTATTATTATTAGTAGTAGTAGTGGTATTAATTATTATTATTATTATCTACTATTTCTACAAAGGACAGCACATTCTCTAGACAGAGTCGCCTCCCTGACTGAGTTCTCCAGGCAGCACACAGTGTACGTACTCTCAGACTCTGAGTTGTAGCTGGTGATGCTATCCTTCTCGGTGTGCATGCTGAGGTAGCCCTGGTGAGACACACCCAACTTCTTCCCCACGAACGGGTCCTTACTGCCGCGGAGGGCAAAGGTCATGTTGAGACTCATCTCATAGCCGTCCTCCTGAATAGAGCTCATGATCAGCTGAAAGAAAATAGTACTCATCTTAATCTGCGAGCATTTAAATTGTCCATATATCTTTTCTGACAAAATATATAAATCGTACAGTATTAAGTCTTTCCATGGTGGAGGCAACCAGAGATGCCCTTACCAGCAGAGAGAGGGTTAATCAACATGAAAGGTCTGGAATTATTCCCTGTGTCAAAGATATTTTTAGATATGTTATTATTTAAATAGTTGTTATTTCTAACTACTTTTCCAAATCCAATTGTATTTCTTGATATTGAATTTTGACAATAAGCCACAGTTATCATCACCCAAAATATCCGCTGAATTTCAGATAAATTGCAAATGTCTAACTATTCTACAGTTCATATGTTAAGAAATGTGTGGATATATTATATAAAATTAAAATTCAATTTCAATTTAGTGGTCACTAGATATACAAACAGCGATAATGTTCTTGAAAGGATTATATTGTTTCAATAATTTAACCTTTAAAACAAAAACAAAAAACTTTTCAAATAAATATTAGCATATCGTAAAATGACGTGCATACCTTTCCCATCTTGGGTTCTCCAATGAGGGCTCTGAACTCTGGGTCATTCTGTGCGTGGGCCTTCAGATGCATACAGATGTGATCCACCTGCTTCCGCCAGTAGCCTGCAACATTACAGAAAATCTACTCAATCTGCGTAGATCATTCATAGGAACACCTAATTCAATATCAAGGGCAGGGTTATGGTCTAGGTCAGCATAGGGGTCAAGGTTAGGGTTACAGATAAGGCCAATGTTGTGGTCAGTCACGGTCAGGGTAATGGACAAGGCCACAGTTGTGGTCAAGGTCAAGGTTAGAGTTAAGGACAAGGACAAGTTTATGGTCAAAGTCACAGACAAGGCCAATGTTATGGTAAATGTTAAGGGCAATGTTACGGTCATGGTCATGGTTATGAAGGACAAGGTCATTGTCAAGGTCAGGGTTGGGGTCAAGGTCAACACTAGGTCAAGGTCAGCATTATGATCAGGACCAGACATGGTCACACACCTTTTCCAGGACTTGTGGCAGTCATCAGAGGTCGGCGATCTCTCATCTGTTTCTCGAAGGCGAGCTTCTCCTCATCCATCGCCTTTTGTTTCTCGATGCCCCGGGTGGATGGGTAGAACAGTCCCGCAGTCTGTACCGCCACGGTGCTCACCGCCTTCGGCGCGCTGGACATCGGGAAACTCACCGGCAGCCATTTTGACTGAAACACAACACAGTTTTTTTATTTTTAACTTTTATTTATATTTATTTTGAAACTAATATATTTAGCGTTAAACAAATAACCCAAATTAATACAGGAATTTACTGATCAATACTAGATGATAAAGGTCTTGAACATTGATAAAAATATTTTAAAATAAAGTATTGTTTACTTACATCACCAGATGGGTTCACTCTGAAACAATATGAAGTGATATATGAGAAAAATTATGTTTCACATTTTTATCATTTCTATGAGATACAGTTTCAAAGTTGGATTTGAGTGAATGCCATAGGCAGTAATGTAACGTAAGTTTGAATAGATGGCTTATCTGGGAGACTTGTGAGGACAATTCGAGTGTGTTTTAGAAGTAAGTATCGAAATAGAAATAAGAAATGTGTGCTCTGCAGTAACAAATAATAATTTAATGGAAATTTGAGAAATATTTACAGATACTGATCCCTCGCTATAACTACCTTCAATGCACCATGAATTCAGATAAACTGGGGGCCTATTCTCGAAACATTCTTACAATCGTAAGACAATCTTAGCGATTCTTATAGTATGAACTGTCTTATGAACTGTCCTTAGGCTAAGAAGTTCGTAAGTACGTTTCGAAAATAGGCCCTCTGTACCTTTGTACTGCAACTTAGTGGACATTTGAGATCTGTGTAATGAAAGTTTAAAATTTGGTAAATAAATGCACTTTATGTATTTTATAGTTTGGTCTGTTGGACAACGCTAGTTTACCTGTACTCAGTCCTGAGAGGTGCCACCATCTTTATCCCACAGGACCCGCAGAATGTGGAGTACGGGTGGTTGTTAGCGTGACACTGGGAGCAGACCATCGCGTTGCTGATGTGGCTCGGCTGAAACAGCAACACAAATGTTACACTGATTTATGAATGCATTAATGCATTAACAGCAACTGTAGTATCCTTGGCTCATAGGGCCTTACTGTAACTTACAGAATGATAGAATGTCGAGTGAGTGAGTGAGTGAGTGGGAATCTTTCACCAATTTGCGATGAGGATCATGTTGAAATATATTATGAAAAAAATAGGGTTGATATATCTTTAGTAAAAATCGTTGAAATAAATACTTCAGTTGATAGCCATCATACAATAGGTTTCTCATATTGATAAAAAAAAACATACCTTTGTGCCACACCAATCACAGAATCTTGCGTCACCGTTGTTAACCCGTCCGCACTTATTGCAGGTCACATGATGCTTGTCTGGGTTGACGATTGGTGGAGCAGAGAAGCCACTCATAATGGAGTTCTATATAAATATGGATGAAATACAAAATAGTTCAAATTTTACCATAGCATGTTATTTATTTACAATCCATGTGCTGTAATAGTGAATAAGAAAATTTGACACAGAAAAATAATATTTAATCAAGGATATAATTCTGTTGTACAATCATGAACCAAATATACTTTAGATCAAATTAAATATGTGTAAGACAACATAATTCTTAGTACATAATAATTAATTTTAAAAGTTATTTTACAATATTTATTTGTTTAATTGAAAAATGAATTTGCTCTCATTCTTGTGCAAATGAGATAGTGCTATAGGTTATAAACCACCAATTAAAATCCTATAGACGACAGTGTTAACGTATTTATGCAAATAACTACTGATTCAGTTATTCAAATACCACAAAACAACCTACATTGCAAAGTTCAGTTCCCCAGCAATGTAGAAACCAAAGAAAAAACACATGTTGTCTGGCTTGTTTACGTTTCACAGGAATAGGCATGACGTCACCGCATGTTCGGAATGAATACATTGTGTAAACTTCAACTATCTTAAAGACCACACAAAAATAACAAATTAGGTTCTCCTATAGTTCACATTTGATGTTTTTAATCGGCTGGGGACTGTACTTGGAAAATACCATTTACAACCAATCCAGGGCCAGACATCTCATCTATGCTGTACTGACTTATGTACGAAACATCCATCTGGCAGGAAATTCAAATAATTTAGTGGTTGACATTGACCCTTGTGTAGTGTCATAATGGTTCATGTAGGATCCTCTTTATTGTAGACCTTCTCTATACGTAAAATGGACCTTCACTATTGTAGGGGCGGGATGTATCGCAGTGGTAGAACGTTGGACTTTGGTTCCAGGTTCAAATCCCGTCCCAGGGCGCCCGGCATCAGTGTTTGCGAAAGTTACCTTTCTGACACCATATTGCACTGACTGTAGAGTGGCAATGCAGTTATCATCCTTGGTCTTGTCAGTACCAGCTGGTACTGCAACATTCAGCGCTACAGATATTGCGGGTTTCCTCCTGCCCTAAACCGATAAGTCGTGATATTAGTGAAAGATTCTAGAAAGCGACTTTAAACCCCAAATAAAAAAAAGATAAATTTTGATTTCACTATTGTAGCAATGGTTCATGGTGACCCTCCTGTAGACATAAAGGAACCTCATTATAGTAGACTAAATGATTGATGTTGGACCCGCTAGTAGTAGTCATAACAGATGATGGTAGACCCATACTGTAATGGATTGTCTTTGGTTTTGTTTAGAATTGTCTTTTGGGCAAGGCTGGCATCATGTCTGTTTCTGTTAGAAGGCTTCGGTCCTCAGTAACACCAGGATAATTACCGCATCTTCACGGGATGTGCTCATCTGTTCCCAGCACTGACGTGCCACAACATCTAGTTCACCTTCCCTTTGAGACAAATAGGCCAGGGACGGACACCTTTCACAAAGCATTCATACTCTTTATAAGACTGTCAATATGATGTGGTCTCTTCCAAGTATAGAGCATAGTTCTGGAGCATAGTTCTAAAGCATAGTTCTGGAGCATACTTAGCCAGTTAATTGTTGCTGAGATAGACAAGACCCTTCAAAAAGTCATGTAGGTTTTAATTGGAGGTAACCATAACAATAGTATAAATCTAAAAATTAATTTGACTAATGCTTTCGTAATTTCTAAAGATATGACTTTGTGCATTTTCTAGCTTGAACATAAATGTGATAACGACTTTTAGTTGTCTGTTGTGCACTTATGCATGTGTGTTGTAATAAGTATCATGGTTATTGTTGTAATTATGAGATTGTTTGTACAGTATTAATAACATGAATTATTTCATATCAAATAAGTACGTCTTTGTCACAGCTACAGAATTTAATAAACTGAATATCATTAGAAGCTTGTAATTAATTCTGATCATAACAGATCCAATATACTTTGATCATAAATCAAACAATAGATACAGATGAACAGCCGACACATTTTAACAGCTTTTCATCAAATAACGACGCTTTCATGTCCTGTCAGTTTTCCAGAACCGCCAGTGTTCAGTAATCCTGTATTTCCAATATTGACCTAAATCGGCTTTAGGCTGACGACGCGGTCAATCACAGAGAAGTTGAGAAACTCTCATCTGCAGGGATTGACTACCATTGCCAGCTTGTCCCGGTCTCTATTCAGTCCCCATTGGTGCTCCCAGGTTCTCACAGCCACCAGGTTCCGTAATCAAATACAGCATCTTATCTGTTCTATACTGGGTCAAAAGCATCCACAATTGAAGCAGGTCATCTGACCAATTGAATTTAAGCTAGGTTGGATCATTTCCCATTATTAGCATGTCTGGGGTTTACCCGGCTTCTTTTGAAGCTCGTCTCGATAGAACTGATTGATATTTTACGTTTGAAAAGTAGGAATGAAAATCTGTTTTAGTGGAAGTTACACATGATTTGTATTTTATTGATGTTCCAGATTTGTAGGCAGAAAAAAAATCTGTTTGACCCTTGGGATTTTCACAAGTGATCAAGATTTGAATTCCTTAGTTAGCAAATTGGTAATAGTTTGTAGGATTACATATTGGTTTGTCATTAGCACAACACTCAAGAATAAAAGGATCTAACTTCTGTGTTCAAATTAAGCTTTAGGAACTGACTATCTTCACATTGGTGAGATGGGTGTATGCTGGGAAGATAATGCTGTACATGGAATTGATTTTATTGAATGCTATTGATGATATTTTTTCAGGCTATTTACCTTTGCCATATAGTGACCTTTGCTATGCTAGAAGACCATCAACATTTACTTTGATTTGTGTATCTGGAGAGGTGAGCCTGAAATTAGTATTTATCATAGTAGAATTATCATTACCAGCCATGTCTTATTTGTTGCACCAGGTTCTCCCAGAACAAACATATGGCTGAAATACTGTTACAATTATGCTGTTTATATCCTTAATAGCTAGACACAATTTAAGATATACAATCTTTCAACGCTATTGGTTTATGCTATGGATATCTGCTTAGGTATGGAGTGGGTTGTGTACTAATAGTACACATATGCATATGCACACACACACACACACACACACACATGCACATCCACACACACACACACACACACATGCACACACACACACACACACTTTATGTAAGTTTTTACTGGTCAATCTTCACTAATCAGATGTTAACATCATCTTCAGACAGCACAGATACCCTCAGACATGGTGAGATCTGGTGATTCCACATGTTTTCCTGGCAACAGCAGTGATTTCCCTTAGGGCTCGCCGCTGATGGATGTGCAAGAATCCACTTTCTACTGTCCTTAGTTAGCAGATATGTTTCACTGGAACTTGACCTGTCTGGGATGAATGATGTATCCTTTTGTGTCTCTCGTGTGCATTAATGAACATTACCAAGCTTTCCAGGATTCAGTTTTGCCCTTTTATATTTCTTGACACATTTTCTGTCCTGCTAGATGTAATACCATGATGGAACCATGCCAGGTAGGGACTTATCATGGTTGCTATGACGATGAATGCAATGTCTGCCCACGCCAGACTTGATAAAAAATCTTTAACGGAGACAGGATTTTTTATTTTTATATAGATTTCAATGCATTTCTTACAGATAATTTGATACTTTGGAATTTAGCTTTCGATTGTGAATACTTTACTAGCTGGCTTCACATCATCTCCATGGCGTCTCGTATGATTAAAAATTCTTGTAGTTGAGTAGACTGTATACGTACAAACATTTACATGTCTTCGTTAATCATAGTCTACCTGTATCAGTCTCAGCAGCAGAATCTTCTGTCATGTCTGTACGTCCATTGATCATGTACATGTTACAGTCAGATAGTGAAACCAGTCAGATTGTGAAATGACTGGAATTTTCATTGAAGTTTGATATATTTAGACAATTTTTAGAATGCCTGAAATGAATTGTGTTACTGCCTTTATTTGACAGATGGACTGGCATTAGTTTGATGACATAAATTGAAGATAATATGTAAATTTGTATAGATATTCATACAATTGTATGTGAATAATAATTGAAATATACAAATATTGATTTTCTTTCATCACACTCATGCCATTCAATCTGGCAATTAAAAGGAATAATATTTTTCATTCCAGGCGTTCTAAAATTGTCTAAATATATCAAAATTCAATGAAAATTTCAGTCATTTCACTATCTGACTGGTTTCACAATCTGACTGTAACATAAAGCATCAGGAGATATGTCTTCCATCTTCTCCTCCAGATCACAGTATGTTTGAATTCAATTCGATGAAGTAGCATGTCCAGCGATTGATGACGGGTGTCAATATTGCAAATTATCAAGGCATTAACCCCTGCTGTGTCATTATTCCCTACAGCTAATATTTAAGTAATATCTGGTTTCATACAGCATTGAGAGAGTTAATTAGTACAGTAGCCCATATATATTCAGATATAGATTATATTCATACACAATGTATACATGTTACAGAGGGCAATCAATCCTTTTGATTGTTATGTGTGCAGAGTTCCTTTTTCAAAGTGCTCGATCCATTTCATCAAATACGTTCACTCCCAGGGGGGTGGGGGGTTTCGACTTTCTCGTAGCCGGAAAATCTTGCTAAATTAACCACAACTCGTGGTGTTTGAGAACCTGCTGATGGTTGGACCCATGCGACACCTTTTGAAGATCCTGGAAAACGGCCAATTATTTAAAAGCCAGCTGATGTGGCCTAGCTTGAGCAACATCGTTAAACACATTTAAAGCATCTGGCTTGCCATGGGGCATGAAAACCTATAGCACCATAATGTTCACTCGATAGAAATTAATTGGCACCCTCCAGTAGTTTTTAAATGATTTTTCAGTGATTAGTTGGCTTGATGGTGCAGTGGTAGAGTGTCTGACAACAAACCTCAAGGTTTGAGTTCAAGGCTTGTCTTGGTATCTAGAGTCTTCTCTAATGGTGAAAGATTCCTGCAGTAATATTAAACTCCATATTCACTCTCACTAGTATTGTTGGAGAACTGTTTCATGTGTAGGGGAAGATTGCATGGGAATAACCATCAGAATCAGCCTTGGCTCATTAGTCATACAGTACAACAAAGCTGTAGCAGGTCCTCCTCCCACCTTAAACAGACAGCTGATGACACTGTACAACATAAACTGATGACACTCTACAACATACCTAATCATCTCCATTAATCCATGCAAACACAAACATTTCCATTTATCGTGTCGATCACAAAATATAATCCAATTCAGTGTAAATTTTGTTTTCAAGTTAAACATCCAATTCAGTGTATTTATTGTCAATAAAATATCCAGTTCAACATATTTATGTTCAGTAAAATATCCAATTCAGTATATGAATCACGGTGAAAAAGATACCCAATTAATCAGTGTATTTCTGATATCGCCAAGTTGCCTGGTAACCAATCAGTGTGACCCACAATACATCAGTGTAGGCTGACTTCCTGTCTTAGGATGCCCACATGGCAGAAAGTGAGAGCTATTCCCTGGAATCTGACCAGGACGCGGTCTATTCTCCGGAACCTGATCCAGACTTATGGTCTATTCCGCGGACCCAAACCCAATTTCCGACAATCTGATGGCATACGTGACCCCAAATTACCGGTATGAATAAAATATTTTTCTTAACCCTAATCCTTAGACCACATGAGCCAATCAGATTGCTGGGAATTGAGTCTGGGTCCGCATAATAGATCCACATAATAAATGAATTAACACCCTGATGTTAACTAGATTGTGCATGAAAGTAACCATAGACTTGATAGAATAAGCTGCGTGCACATTACCATTGGGCAAGGAACAATTGTAGTTGAATTAGTTTCTGTCTATTGTTTATATTTGTGATCATCATGTTGATGCTTAACATGGTGAAACATGTTTGAAACACAAGTAAAATAACCAAATTGTTCAAATTTATAATAAATTCACACATTAAAATAAGGTGTATGTTTGCATAAATATGCTATTATGTAACATAATATAAACAATAAAATATATAAAAATATATATATATATATATATAAATTAAAATATATAATAAAATATAATACAACAACTGTGGCAAGAGATTGGGGGGTATATCCATTTTACTTGCCTATTTCCAGTTCTGGAGAACGCTATATATTTATGTTCTAAAGACCTCACTGGAAAGAACTTTAATGTGATGCTCATTGATGTTGATGGGACATCGATATTGGGTCAATTTTGGGTCTGTGAACATCGAGTAGTCAAGTGGTTCGGGTTATTATGCTTTTATGACCAAGTAGATCTCCGGTGGTGTTGTCATCAGATTTTCAAAGAAAATTCTATCTTTCATTTATTTTGAAGATTCTTTACAGTTCGCTCGAAACAACATCAATGTTGTCGGTGTTATTGCGATTGATGGCAGTCTTTGTGCAATCGAGCAATCGGGAAGCCTTAAAGATGTTAAAGAGGAGACAGGCTTCGTCTGCTGGGTTGGACCACCAGCCTGTGATATTTCATTTGTAACTGAAGCAGATTGGCAGGTTGTCCAACCGTTTTTCACCACAATATGCTCAGACTTGTTCAACGCAGGGCTTCCTTCGAGAAGCCCCCATTCACATCAATATTTCACGTGTTTGGTTAAAAACAGTATGCTGCATCAGCAGAAATTCCGCTTCGTGGAGAAACACTTTTGTAACAACTGGAGATGTTGGAATAATAGAGATTAAATATGAACATTTTACATGGAGAAACCTTCTTTGAGGGTTGGTAGTGATCAGTTGACAGAAGACTTGATATTTAAACATTTTGTTAAGTTGTAAGAGAAGATGTCTGGTAGTGGACAGCGATTGGCTGCTTTGACCTCGTATTATTTTGACCTGTTTAATTCTGAATGCCGGATGGGGGTGGTATAATATTCTGGTCCCATTCTAGGAAACGTCCATGTGACACCGTTAAAAAGCTAAGTTAATCCCATCAGAACGAACTCTCAGGATGTATCCATACTGAATTGGATGAAAACAGAATACCGAGGATTACAATAAGCTAAATTTGAAAAGGCCAAGCGGGGCTATTTCTTGGAATGTCATGCTGAGCTTGTTGAATCGCTGATGGAGGTTCCAGATTTTTCTTCTATGTCACTGCAAGTACAAACCCTTGTGTGGCAATCTGGCGAGATTCACTGAAAGAAAGGTATTGAATGGAGGTATGCTTTGTTACTGTTTGAATGATGTGGCAATTGCGGGATGGCGTTCAATAGTATAATTTCTGATCATTAACTGATAATTGAGATTTTCCATTTGTTACACCAAGCAGTACACAAAGGGTTGGTCCTGAAGTTAAGTTTGATTGAAGGATAATTTCAACTGACGTCTGTGTGTGTCTGAGGAAGTGGAGTACAGGCATGGCAATCTTCCGTGAATCTGCAGAATTATTTGTCCAGGTCGATATTGGTCCCCAGATCATGGGGTTGTTTTCCTTCTGAAATCATAATTGTCTGTTGTCATGCCTGGGCATAGCACAGTGATGTTACATCGGAATACAGATCTCAATTTGAGTTTGAATCCTGTCCACAGCAATGGTGAACTCTTGTCAGGAAATTTGGGAGGACTGTTTAAAATGTGTGCATATTGTACAATTACCAGTCACCAGCTAGTTTGTATGAGTGGCATAATAGTTGTTGCAGCTTATCATCCCTCCATGAACAACAGATCACTGCAATATTGTTGAATATACAGGATATGTATTAAACAGCATTAAAAAAAATAAAAAATCACATCGGTCTGTTTTCATTAATCGTCTTCCTGACTACCATGCCACCATTTTCTCGATCGTAAAAACATTACCCCACATCATGACACAAATCTGTGAGAAAATCTTTCCTGCAGATTGAATGACGCCTCAGATTATGTCGGTGATTTCGGTTGTCAATCTCGCCGCACGTGAATTCTGTCTCTTGGTTCTGTCACAGTTTGGAAGTGCCACTGCAGCATCATGGATTTGCGCTACAAGGTGGCATGAAGAAAGACTGCAAGCAAATTTGTTGGACATCTCTGTATTAATATTGGGAAGCCCATCCTCCTTGTATTGTCCGCCATTTACTCCCAAGAGCCATCAATGACCACTTTGAGTGACTACATTACGTTGTTCACCTTCTGTTGTCATGTAAGCATGCCACAGCAAGTGATCAATGGGGAAAGAGTTCAAAGAACATTCAATTTAATCGTAAATGTAAACATCATGCTAAAATATGATGGTATAATTTGCTTTTGTTTTGTAACTGGGTGTGAAATAAGATGCTCCTACTGGTATCAGCCAGCAGGATTACTGCTTTGGCTTTTGGACTACCAATCCAGCAACTCTGGGTCGAATCCCAGGATCAACATGGTCATCTGTTACACTGAATCTCCTTGCTGTATTTAACAAGGTGACATGCTTATTTGGTTGGAACACATGGGGTGGTAACTGTTATGACTCCACGTTCACACTGCTTACCCCTTTCCATGCTGGATCAGCACTGATCAGTTTTCTGTAAGGCATCTCTGGCTGCCTTCAGCGCAGTAAGGGTTAAGCGAAGGTGTTGGACATCTATCACTGTCCTGATCGATGGCCGTTTTGAATAATTGATCACATTGACACCCACTGCCTCTTGTCAGGGTCTTGTAGAGGATGGGGAGGTGGGAATGGTAGCCACTTGGTCTGCAAGGATGTCCCAGGAGGCTGAGCAATAGCTGAGATTTGGAAGATATCAAGCATTAATGTTTCTTTAATGTTGAAATTGGTATGACTAGTTGTAGTCTTCAGTGTTTGCATATTTTTGTTTCAAACATGGAATCTAGCGAAGCTCATTTTACAGTCTGTCCACAACTAGCAGACTGACATGAGATAGCAAGGAATTTTTTATCAATAAACTTCAAAGAGTTTCATGTATCTTTTAGGTGTTTTAGAATCTTTTAGGTTTTGTTCATATTAAATGTTAAAGGTTATTCCTTTTAATACAAATAAGAATTTGTATTTTCAACATGAATATATTTGATGAATATTTTCCGATATGTTTCCAAATTGAATTGCATTATTGATAGGAATCTTGTATCTCATACAACATCGCTGAGCAGTGTGAAGTTTATTAAATATTCCTGAAATCATGTCCATAAATATTCCTGAAATCATGCCCATAGCTAATCCTGAAATAAAGTCCATAAATAATCCTGAAATATAGTCCATAAATATTCCTGAAATCATGTCCATTGTTCACGATAATCTCAGGAGGATGAAAGACTACACCAGAATTAATTGAAAGCAATGTTCCCAGAACGGATCTCCAGGATCACTATGTTCTACTCATGTTTCTGCTTGGCAGACTACCGCCAACAATGGAGATGAATAACCAGGTACAAACACATTGAATAACTGAGGGCATCGTTAGCGTTCGATTAGATCAGGACTCAAAGTAAGAACGCTCGACAGGCAGACTACAGCAGCAGTTGCATCCGTTCATTGATGTACTGGCTCCGCGACAAGTGGCTATAAATAGCCACCAATGGTGTACTCCTTCTCTGGTATACTTGAACTCACTGAGGCTAAGAGACTGTGTGACCATGCCTAATTTGCTCCACAATTGGAAGTCAAGTGTCCCAATCCATTGTGTATTGGTTTCAGACTTGTCTGTCCTGTGAATGCCGTTGCTATTTGGTTTCATTGGTATATCTCTTTGTAGACATATGCATTCTGATGAATTGTATGGAACATGACCAGCCTCTGAGATTATGAAACTTATTTTAGTGCTAGTTCATGCTTGACAAATTTTGTACACAAATTTCCATACAAAATTTGAGCATGAATACGTACTAAATAAGTTTTATAATCTCGAGGGCCAGTTTGTATATGTCATATTGTTTACAAAATCTTTGATCACAATGAATTCATAGTCTAGATATTTATTGTTATATTATGTCCATTAACATCAATGCCATGACACATGGTACATCAACACTATCTGGGCTATGCTGCTTAATATAATTATCATCACATGACCAATGGAACAAATGTATATGTCAACACTAACTTTACATGACCAATGGAACAGACTGACATTTCACCCTTGCATTATCTTCCATGGCAAGGTTATCATGGACAGGTCCAGGTCAAGGATCATCACGTTAATGTCACTTAACCTCATTACACCGTCAACAACGGATGTCTATGTCCTTGCATCCACAAGTTTTATTTAAGCATTTGAGTCTTATTTCCTGAAAATATCTGAGTGCCACAATAATTGACTCAATTGACAGAGGGACGCCTGATTGGAGCTCTTGTTTTGGTTGTCATGAACCATGAACTAGTTCTTCCTAAGTGTCATGCCGAGAACGTGTTATGTACATAAGTGAAGGACGTGTTCTTAGCCTCATTGCATCCAATAGTTCCTTCACATGATTACTGTGAAACCATGAACATCGGCTCTAATGTTTTGCCTCTACCAGTCTGCTTGGCGGTCAGCTGAGAATCAGTTCCAAATTTCATGTAATTGGTATTGGCAGACAGCATACGGTTTTGAAAACTTGACGTCCAAATTAAATTCAATAGTTACTTTATTGATTTCGCATTCAATTCGATTTATACAGCAGCCTCGCACTTCGTAAACTCTGCAACATTCCTCCAAGATCAGTAATGAAATCCCAGTGATAAGGGTCCCTTTCATCAAACATTAATGCTTGTGATTTCATCACTGCACAAACATGTGGAGGGATCCACTCTATCTTCTTTCCCTCATCTTCTTTCCCCCATCTTCTTTCCTCTGGCTGGCTGGCACCATATGTGGATTAAACTGATGAATCTTGCATTACCTGGATTATTGTGGCTTAGTCGGCCGCCAGTAACACATGAATTGTGGATGTTGTGGCTATTACCAGTTACATTCGTGCAACTTTTATGCATATATTGCTTGATATCGACAGCGGTTTTATGCACTTGTGAAATTAAAGCATGTATAATCTATGAAGGTCTTAGAACACAAACTTGTCCATATATGGAAAGAAACAGAGCTATGTTATCTTTTTCTCAATTATGTACATTTCATCTGAGGCCCCCCAAAATAAACCAATTCTGTGATTATCAATGCTTTCCTGATGCCCAGATTTAATAATTCAGGGAATTTGCATGGAAACTCTGTTACTCGGCAAAGAAGTAGTAGAAAAACCTATTGTTACCTTCATGTAGTGCCTCAAACGATTACATATTTAGATTTATGAACCCACTACCTTATTTAGATCTATGAACCCAATGCACTGTTTAGATCTATAAAACCACTGCACTATTTAGATCTATGAACCCACTGCCCTATTTAGATCTATGAACCTACTGTCATATTTAGAACTATGAACCAACTGCCATGTTTAGATCTATGAACCCACTGCCCTATTTAGATCTATGAACCTACTTCCATATTTAGATCTATGAACCTACTGTCCAATTTAGATCTATGAACCTACTGCCCTATTTAGATATATGAACCCACTGCCCTATTTAGATATATGAACCTACTGTCCAATTTAGATCTATGAACCTACTGCCCTGTTTTGATCTATGAACCTACTGTCATATTTAGATCTATGTACCCACTGCCCTGTTTAGATCTATGAACCTACTGTCATATTTAGATCTATGAACCCACTACCCTGTTTAGATCTATGAACCCACTGTCCAATTTAGATCTATGAACCTACTGCCCTATTTAGATCTATGAACCCACTGCCCTATTTTGATCTATGAACCTACTGCCCTATTTAGATATATGAACCTACTGCCCTATTTAGATCTATGAACCCACTGCCCTATTTTGATCTATGAACCTACTTCCATATTTAGATCTATGAACCTACTGCCCTATTTAGATCTATGGACCCACTGCCCTATTTAGATATATGAACCTACTGTCCAATTTAGATCTATGAACCAACTGCCCTATTTAGATCTATGAACCCACTGCTCCTGAAGGTCTCACCAGTTGGTAAGGATAGGAAATCAGGGTTAACCTTCATCAAGCTCTAGAAAGACTTTAGCATGTGTAGCACTCTCATAGCACTATTGTAGAACACTCACAGTGATCAGCCAGATATAAGAGTGTTACGGTCTTATAGCGAATATGAAAGCTTCATGAAAGGGTGTCAGAGGTCAAAGTCATTCTGCTGAAATACTTTATTTATTATTCAATTGTAGAACTTAAACATCCAAACTTCATAAATTTGTATTGCATTTCCATTCAGTGGGTATCAAGTCTTGCAGTCAATTTTAGGAATAATTTTGTCATTTAATTCCAATTATGGCCCTCTAATCCTATAGAGATCCCCGCAGAGTGTGAAAGAATGCATTCCATATTGATATTTATGACACTCTTCCCCAGGTGGCCTATGTATGAATAGATAAACCCATAACTATATAATGGACAACTGTCTGCCAAAATCAATATGCACATTTTTATCACACGAACCATATACATTATGTTACCACTCAAATAATATTCAACGTATATAAGTGTGATGGTTTTATGCGAAAAATGTAAATGTTCAGAGAAGCATGGGATTCTATTTCACAGAAGTTGTACTTAACCTAGTTTACTTAAGTAGCACTAAGTTTCGGCTATGCTGTTAAAAGGTACTTCACAATGGAGTCTAGTTCAATTCATTCGCAGATCTATAAAGACTGTTGTATGAAGTTTGCCATCATTCTTAATATGTTATTCTATCTATCTGAAAATAAAACACTTTATGGGTTTTAAAGTAGTTAATTTAAGGAAAACTTCTAATAGAAAGAGAACATGAATGTTATCAGACTTTCATAAATGTTTATATATCTCTAAATATGCAGATAGAAGCTAGTATTTGTTATTAAACTGATTATTTTTTATCTGCTTTATAGACATTATCATAGACATGGCTGAACAATGGACCTTGTGTTCCCCACTGAGTAAACTTTATGGGACAATTTGGACGTTAACATGTCCCCCAAATCCACAAAGTCAAGTCATCCCAAATTCTTATTTATCTTGAAAACTGATTGCACATTGCATCTGCTTTAATGCATCTAACCCGTATCAATGTCTGTGTATATATGGCATGGTTCTTCATCCTGAATAAACATCAAGATCCTACATGTAGCTGCAAATTTTGCCTTTATTTGTGAATCTTTGTTTTTAGATTCAAATGTGTAATAACTGTCATTAATTTTGGTTAATGGTCACCTGAATGTGAATTCTTTTCGCACCTGTTCTAAATACATTCTTCTGTTCCATTCATCGTATGAGCCTTTCTGAACAAGCCAGTCTCAAAGCAATGTAAATCGTACTGATTTTAAGATCAGATAAAGACATGTTTGTGCCTTGTATAATACCCTAACTGCAGATGGTGAATCGCCGGTCTGTTGTGCTGGCTAGGTCGGCATTGATTCCCTGCATATTGTTATGGCCATTTCCCAATGGAAAGTCGCTCTGACAGATCAATAGTGTGATGGTTCTTTGGAAACTTCAGTGTTCCGGGCCCCACGGAGAGTTCCTGGGATGTCAACTTGATCCTAATTATACACCAGCAGTTCTGCTGCCGTGTATATTTATCGGAGCAATGTGTTACGTGTTATGAATTCAGACATTTTTGCAGAGCTGCTCATGGTACGAGCAGACGGTCAAGGCATGTAGGCTCATGTACTTCAATATGCATTCTGATGAAACTCCAGAATACAGAGTTATAGTTTGTTGGTGGACCATGGTTATGACTTGGGTACAAAATAACCTTTTGGAAAATCATATTTATGGAAATAGTTATAATTCATCATCTGCAGAAATTAATGGAATATCATTTCTTTTTAAATATTTTTTTTTATGACATCATTGTCCAATGACAATACCTATTTTTGTATAGTACACTTGGACACAAATATTGTCCTTAACAATTCGCAAAAACTTACCATACATTGATATAACTAGTTAACATCAAAATGTATATATTTGCTTAATCATCATGATCATCTATCCAGGGTTTCATCACTCCCTCAGTGTAAAGTACTTTAGAAATGTTCATGCTCTCCCAATAACATTCTAGGGTAAATCTAATTGTTTCCTGTGACCCTGGCTGACCTGCAACTCCCAGCAGGTAGAGATCCTGTATCAGTGAACTGTTAATCAGGTTTGAATCCTATCAGCGGATGTAGAAGTGCAGAGGATGTTGGAGTTGTTTGCTGTCTACAATTCTTGCAATCATGTTTGCCAACTCCATGCAGACAGATCTTCAGCAGACCTACATAAGCGCCCAAATTGACAGTAATGAAGTAACTCTATATTTGTTGTATTTCCCTCCCAGGAGATTTCTGATTTATATAGACAGTAATCCCACAACTGCAGTGAGTTGCTAAGACCTGGGATAGACAATGCATGTGATTTAGGAGCAGTCACTGTATTACTGAATGTTTGGTAAGGATAGTTTGATGGTCAGTTGGTTATCAACTCTTTCCATGCCAAATTAACCATAAGAACGTTTTAGTATGTGGTAGTTCTTGTCGTTACTAGCAGTTATCAGGTTATACATGTATTTTGACAAGCCATGATTGGCTCACATCCATTATGTTGTTGGGCATCATTGTAAGTTATTAATGATTATATGTTAACCATGTTAACTGTGGTTCTCATGATCATGCAAGAGAGCAATGGAACTGTGTTTGCCATGATTGTGATATAGATTAAGGGATGATTGGGACATGGTGTTTCCTCTTTGGTACCACATGCTACCAGTCAAAATCCAGCTTGTATGATGATCATGTTAGTCACTGCAGGATTAGATGTGTACATCAAGAGCGGGGCGGGATGTAGCGCAGTGGTAGAGTGTTGGACTTCGGAGCCAAAGGTTCCAGGTTCAAATCCCGCCCAGGGGG
>JAUTBV010089823.1:1715-18810 GCA_032361325.1 Lepetodrilus fucensis | reverse complement strand
CCAGCCGGTGCTCGCAGGTTTACTGCAACATTCAGCGCTACGGATGTTGCGGGTTTCCTCCTGCTCTAAACTGACAAAGTCGTGATGTTAGTGAAAGATTCTAGAAAGCGACTTTAAAACCCCAATTTAAAAAAAAGAAGGATATTTCATGTGTCTAGTGATTTCTGACGTCATATCTGTAGAGTGGCAATACAGATATCATCCTCGGCCTGTCAGTACCAGCCGTTGCACGCAGCTTTACTGCAACATTCAGCACTATGGATATTGGGGTTTTTCCTCCTGCCCTAAACTGACAAGTCGTGATATTAATGAAAGAATCCAGAAAGCGACTCTAAAAACCCCCAATACCAAAAAAAAAAAGGTCTAATGAATTAGCATGCATATATGTAACCTCCTCATGGTAAAGGAGATATTTTAATGAGTGGCACAGCCATGAGTGAAAATATTGGTTTTTGCCTCATTATGAGATGAGATATACATGCTATTTCACTACAGTATGAACAATCCTATTTTAAAAATATTTTTTATTATATATTTATCCATAAAACATAGAATGGACAACTATATTACATTCTTCCAACTGGACATATGTATAGTGACGACGTATGACGTGTCACAGTATATCGTTGAAAGTTCTGAAATAAAATGCCTTCAATAGTACTGCGACAAATAGAACTATAATCTATCAATAACATTATTATTTATTATTATAATAAATATAAAATAAAATAAATATAGAAAATAATACAAATACCATAGATCAATTATTTTATTTTTTATATTATTCAAGGTTATGACTTATGTAAGCAAGTGTTTACAAGCTGGACAGAGCTAGGCAATGTGTATGTTCACGATAATCAGTGATCAGGATCTTATCAGCTGGACAAGCACTTGCTTGCACTTACAGGTGCGATTCCTACAATACCAATGTGGTTATATTATCAATTCCTTTGTCAATGTCTGCTGATAATCTAGTCTATTCTTAGTTCAAAGTTTGATTGCACATTTTCTATATCATTTTCTTCACACACGATTACGTGATTCGAAGATAGCATTTGTTTGTATAGGCACTCCTTGCTTAATTGTTGAATTAGGGCTACAGCTGCTGTGATTGTACGAATGCAACTTAGAATAGGTGAATGATGTAATTATTTGGTTAGCTCCCCTGGACCAAAGGTCAAGAGTCGGATTGCGGGGTCATGCTGTATTGACTGTTTTGACTTCCAAGTATTCTCTATTGGGCTGTTCGTTTTGCACATGCATGTTATTCCAGAATTATATTCTGGAATAGACGAGCATGCGCAATAAAGTGCATTATCGATTACAAATCGAACGATCGGAATACAGAAAAGAGAATACAAAATGGCGGAGTTAGCGGCCGTCCTGGCAGTTATAATAATAACAGTGCCTTTAATTTATATAATATTATTAAATACTACTAGCATTCATTCCACTGACAAATTCCAGGATGGATTAGGATGTTTTCACCACTGGTAACATCAATCGCACTTATTATTAATTAATTTTCCAACTAATTGTTTGGCAGTTGTCCCCCCAACCTGTCATATTTGCACGTGCGCTCTAAATCCGATGTTGGAGGGTCTAATATATGACAAATTCGAGGTTTCGGTTCACAATAGTCACTTAGAAATGTATAGAAATTATATGTTAAATGTGTAATACCTGTCACTGTGCAACAATCGTGGCTAGCGAACCCTTCTAAATTACAGAAAACATTTAGGCAGCTCTCGCACTCGTACATTGTGGTGGCGTCCGCCATTTTGTATTCGTATTCTGAAAATCTATTCGACGAAAAACCTCGAATGAATTGAATGTATTCCAACTATTCCGAATGCTAAGTTTGGTTCAAATCGAACACTCCGAATGTATTCCGAATGTATTCCGAATGAGAACAGTGACAAAACGAACAGGCCATATGTGAATGTCATACTGCATAGATATTCTGTAGCTGTATTCATCAGAAATGTCTACCACCTAGATTATTGTAAATATTTTCCTACTTTTTTTTTTTCTTTTTTTTTTTTTTCTTCTCTCCATATACCGAGGTCAATATGCAATTGTTGCATGGAATCGCTATCACGACAGTCTAGCATTGAAGACAGGGCTTTATCTGACAGGGTCTGTGTAGAGTACAATTGACTGTATACTACGCTAGACATCTACGGAAAGGTCACGGCTGTCCTTATCATTCTGAAAAACTGTCCTCGATGAAAGACGTGGGATGTACGTCTTGCGCATGCCCTTGATTAAGTTATGTACCGTTGGGTCCATTATGATAACTTTTCAATAGGGCACGTCTGGTTGCCTCAAGACTGTAGAAGGTTATAGCAAAAAGTATATCCATCCTTGCATAATCTAAAGATCTTGAGATTAGTTCAAAAGTTTTCTGTTTTGTCATAAATTTGCAGAATATTCATGCGTCCAAACTTGCAATTTTTGTGTATTGGACGCAGGATTGCGCTTTCGGGGAAACCCTGATTCTGTAATATTTCAAAAAGAGAAATGTAATTGATGTATATTGCATGATAATGATATTAACAACACATAACATATGTTTTACATTTAAACTGTTTTCTAAAAATATTAAACATTTAAATCAATGTTTCGTTAAATTTAAAAGAACTGGAACAATGTGTCAACAGTTATCTCCCTTAGCTACAGCATGCATTTTTCACTGGGCGTATCAATAGACTTAATTGCGCTTTGAAAATTTAGACAAATGTCAAAGAACTATTTGTTTGAATTCAAGCTCTTTCTGTTCCACAAGCTCCAACCTACTACACAGGGAAATGTCAGTGAGCGCTGCGGACTATTTAGGAATCATTTCCCGTATATTTATGTATTTCTCCTCTTCAAGAGGATATTTCCATGTCTGTGACGTGTTGTCAGGAAAACGTTTTAGGTAATTATAGTACAGCATTGCACTCGCACCCACTGACTTCCTTCTGGCCTTTAAATAGCGGTCTTACGATATTGACCCGAGTCAGCTGACTGGAGACCAATATTTGTCTCTGGCGGCGGTCTGCACCACACTCGCCATGCATTATCTCCCCTGCCACCGGGTACCTCCTGGATCTGAGTATACCTAGCAGTGGTAGAAACTGCTGTAACCATTGGGCCCGAGTCACCGTCCCCCCTTTGACAGGAAATGAAACTGGTGGGGAGTTTATGGAACTAATTAAAGCGGCCGTAGTGGAGCGGTTGGGGGGCCCCACCAGCCACGGGCACAAGCCCGGCCTCTAGCGGGCTGTAATTGGAGAGACACCAACAAAAATCCATAACTAACCAGAGTTGTTTTTTTCAAGATTGTATATATTTTGATTGTATGGCTGGAGGAGATATGGAGCCGGGTTCAAGAGGTCACAGCCATCTTTATTTCTTCTTAGCATTGGCATTGACCCTCTGGTGGAAGATGTTAATTGTGAGGTAGATAATAACACTATTGTCTATGGTAGGAGTTGTGATTATGTTAGGAATAATGATAAGTAATTCTTCTGTCGCCTTCAGGAACTTCTAGTAATAACGAGTGTCAATTCTGTATGTGCCATTTGTACGTAAGCTACAAGTATAGGTTATTCCAAGATATACGGTACACAACATTATAAAAGGGCTACAGATTGCAATACATCAATACATCAACAATAATCAGCACATTTCTTGTGTATTGATGACAGCTGAATATGATATTGACAATTATGTATGGATAGCGTAGTAACAATCTTTTTCCAATAAAACTATTCAATACCAGTTGACCGATTTTCATGGTTATGGACAAAACATAAAACAGAAGAAGTTATGATGGGATCTTGGCTATTGCCAAATAAAATCTCATGTTAAATTGTACCATATTTGAAAACGTATCCATTGTAAACAGGGAATTTTACATGACACTTGTTCTTCAAGTTGACAATACCATCCATTGACAAGATTACCATTCTAGTTGGCGGCAGGTGGTAGTGTCTTTTAGAACTGTTGGACATCAGCGCCAACGGTTCTGAGCTGGAACCCGCCATAGGATCCCAGCATCACTGTCTGCCAATGTTACCTTTCTGATGCCGTCATCATTGGATGTAATGTCAGCTTTAACCCCTCTCCCTGCTGGATTAGGCAAAATAACTGCTCATTAGGGCATCAACGGCCTTCAGCAGTGAGAGGGTTAAACATGCTTAGGCCACCTATTGACACCTTCCATTGACTGACATTGACATGTATTCTTGTGAAGGACAGGACAGACTGCTCCACTTGTCTTCAGAGTCGCTGTGAGGGGCGTAATGTTTAACCCTATCCATGCTGAAAGCATCGGGAGATTCCCTAAAGAGCAGTGGATGCACCTGATCCAGCAGGGAGAGGGTTAATTATTATCTTTTCTTTCTTTCAGTGTTTACAATTCATTAATGTTTTCAATTTCAGGACATTAGAAAAATAGTAGCTCCAGTATTGCGAAGTTTTCAAGGCGAGATCGATGCACTCTCAAAACGAAGCAAAGCAGCCGAGGCGGCCTTCCTCTCCATATACAAGAAACTCATAGATCTGCCAGGTAGGTGCTGACTGGCTGCCTGCCATCTCCTACACATTGTAATGATTTTCCCACCCTTTTTACAGTTATCACGTATCGGTGAAAGATTCCCGTTGTGATGTAACACAATAATTCAGTCATTCATTATTAGCAGTGTATAAAACTCCAGCAATTTTGCTGCCAGCCATGAGGACTGGTAAGTCTGAGAAGTTACCCGTCCTCATACATGTTGGCCAGTGATCGATGATATACATCTTGAAAAACTAACAAAAAGTAACACGACATGCGGGCATGCAAGGATAAAAGTTTGCCTTCCTCGCTGAAAATAACCCGTAGCGGGCGTGCGGATGGACTATTTCGAACACTGTTATTAGATGTCGACTATCTCGCAAAAAGTTCCAAGTTCAAATCTGCCACAGGAGCTGTCACCAATGTTCATGAAAGTTATATTTCCATTGCTGTCCTGTTAGAATGTGCTGTCCGAATTCTGACTTATTGTGCAGATATCATCATTTCTTCGTCCATTCACAGGTTTACTGCAACATTCAGCGCTACGGATGTTGCGGGTTTCCCCTTGCACTAAACTGACAAGTCATGATATTAGTAAAATAATCTAGAAAGCGACTCTAGAAAGACTCAATTTCCACATGCTGATGCTCTTCTTCGCATACCCGCACATTCATATATTGAGCCTGTTTGCCTGTACCTTCTTTTGGACACAGTCCCCTGCATCAAATAATACTTCCTCAAAATATTTGGTGATCATTATATGAACAGATTTGTTATTAATGGTACAAAACATTTACATTTATTAATTTTGATTAGGGCATATAAAATAAGAAAGTGGATTTTTTATTTTGTTTTGTAGATCTATGAAGTATTTTCCGAGATAATCTACAAAACAGGGGTGTCAATGCATTTCATGCTTCTGTTTGTCAGCCTGTGTTTGTCATCCTGTGTTTCTCTCACCAGACCCAGTGCCAGTGCTGGAGCACGCCCTACAGATTCAGAAGAAAGCTCACCGGGTCCAAGACTTGGAGCTAGAAAATAAGCAGCTACGGGAAACACTTGACGAGTACAATCATGAATTCGCAGAGGTCAAAAACCAAGGTACGTGCGTCTATCAGTCTTCTCCAGAAGTTTACCAATACCTGGCACCAATGAGAAGCTACTCTAGATCCTAGGTGTGATTAAAAATGACTTCTTTCAAAATTACTTATTATTATTATTATTATTATTACTATTATTATTATCCATGCACAGTTCTGCAAATATCTTTGGATGATTTGCCTTGAACTAAGGGAGACAATTTGTGTTGGCAATTACATGATAATTCCACTTGCCCAGAAATTACGAATTTTTTTTATTACAATTTCATGTTCAAGCTCAGATTTCATATGAAGATTTGTTAAAAGAAATTTGAGTTGAGCTTGTACTCAAAAGGTTTTGTAATCTTATGCTGTTGTCTTCATCAGATTCAATTGTGTTCCAGTGTCATTGATCTGAAATGATTATATATTTTTTTTATAGTTGCATTTTACAGCAGGATAGGTCAATGATATAGCATGCATGACTACTTGCATTAATACAAATCTAAAGGTTCAAGTTTCTATACCAGTATATGTTTTCATTATTTTTTTTACATACAGGGAGTGATTGAATGAAATACTAGTATGCATATTATACAGGTATCTCCCTTGTGCATCTGCATCAGCCATATTGCTCATGTCTTACTGTAACATATAGTTGTATGATTACTTCATGGCACTGTCGAATATGGTGTTTAATGACAAATCTATTGCATTATTATAATTTTGGATATTGTCATATATGTAGGTCAGCTGGTCAGTGAGATTGCAAAATTATCTATTTTTTATAATCTACTAATTAATTGTATACTAGTATGTATTGTGTCCACCCAACCAAAATAACTTTAGATAAAAGAATCAGCAAGATCTGAGTTGATGACAAGCGTCCTGCACAGTGATATTCACCTTTACTAATAATGTCCACCCAGTTTTACTGTCGTCGCGGTCTTCAATCGGCCCCAGTGAGCTTAGATGGGCTTCAGCTGCGCCCTTGTCTTGTACGGCTGATATGCGTATATATCATTGTACATCTTAATAGCATATGGGTATCTGACATGACTTGAATCTGTCGTGACAAATAGGACCTATTTAATCTCTGCATTCCAAGGCTCGGAACAGGCAATCTGTCTCCCACTCCAGAAAACACTGAAATTTTTACTTGTTAAATGTTAAATGAGCACGTGATGAATCAAAGTTGAATTTTTATCTTAGTCAGGCAGTTTTCCATGTGACTATCTACTGGCCATCCATCACTGGTTCACTTGAAAATATGATTATATCATACTGTGTAAAATGTTTCAAAGCTATTGAAATATATCTCATTTAGAATACCGTATATTAGGCAATGCAGTTCTCCTTGGTGTGTTGGCATCTGCGGATGCTCACAGGTTTACTGAAACAGTCAGCGCTAAGAAAGTTGCGGGTTTCATCCTGCCATAAACTGTCGAGACATGATATAAGTGAAAGAATCTTGAAAGCTACTCTAAACCTCAATTTAAATAATTTAATTAAATATTATTTTATTTAATAACAAAAAATAATCCCAGAAACTAATAATGTGTTAATTTTTTTTCATGAATTCTGCAAGAAATGTTCTAAATCAAATGTAATTTAGAATTCAAAAAGGTTCCGATTTAATTGCATTATTGGAACAAATTTACGATAATGTGTTTTGTACAAGACATGATTGGTGCCTTGGTGGAGGTGTGAGAGAAGATGTCTACACGTCACGCTTGGCCGCCACTCCTGATGTTCATGACTGAGAGACATCCGTGGATCAACTGCTAGTACTGTTAAGGATAATTAATATGTTAGCATTGTTCTTGATCAGGTGACTTGTGAGGGATGGCTGTATTGTCGGGGAGGGCTGGCTATTTCTATCTGGCTCCATCCATGGCCTACGGCTATAGTTAAGGGGAGGACATTGTGGCTCTACTATGTATTTGAGATATGCTCCAAATAATGATGCTGATAGGTAAATGAATCAACCTTGACAAGCAGTGCCCAGGCTACTATGTGGAACAACCCCCAGTCTGCTCTCCGATGTTTTAAGTTGATAATTATTTTATGTTGCCATTAAGTTTGCATTTCCCTATTTCTTGAGGCAAGCATCCGTGCCATTAAATTTGTATTTCCTTATTATTCAAAGCCGTATCCTATATTGTGACAGCAACGATTTAGTCTACCAAGAATTGAATCTGAAAAAGTTCCATAATGTTCCTGGTCGTATGCTGTTTCGTGTACAGTTAAAACAATTTTTTTTATGGACTTAAGGGTTATTTTCTGGACTGGATAAGCTGTTAAATAATATCATGTCAATACTGGACTTTAACTGTCGACTCTGCTGGATTAGACATAGGTACAGCTCTTTAGGGCACCACTGGTTGTCTTCAGCATGGAGAGGGTTAAACTAATGTAATCACAAAGCTGTTTTTATATTAATTCAGAGATATTGGAGAAAGACATTGATATAAATGTAAACCCTCTAAAACCTGTAGAATTCAATCATTTGTTTGAGATATAATTATAACAGAAATATTTGTAGTGGAATATTGACAATTCTTGAATATGAACTCTGGCATGCATGGCCAAACATATATTTGTTTCCATATTGAACATTAATTTCTGATTTATATCTGCCAGTATTACCATGGTAACCAATATACACATTATGAAATTTACATGTGCACATTCTTGGTTGGTAATGTTCCATTCGTAAATGGCAGCGATCCAAACTGGGAGACAAGATTAGCCCATCAAGAAAGATGCATTTTAAATTAGTAGTGGTACACAAATAGGTATTGATTCTTCTCTTATCTGTTTCATTATCTATTGGCATTGTGTCTATTATGTGGCTATGTTACCCGTCTCCTATTGGGTTTTGTGTTAGTTATTTGATTGTTAGTTACCTTCTAAGTATTATTGTCTGTCTGAGACATCAGTAATGTTCCCATTGCATAGAGGTAACACTATCTGTTACCACACTGTTACCACTCTGTTACCTGAACAGGCCGAGATTTCCTGGAAAAATACTTAGAACTCTACTTTAAAACTCGTTTTTTTTGTGTGTTTTTTTCTCTGAGATGTACTTTTCAGTTAACAATTGGAATTGAATTTTTTTTTTTATGAGAAATGCAAATTTCCGAGTTAAGTTAAAACTTGGTCAAATAATTTTCTTGGTTTAACTTTCAAGCAATCATGCAAAGGTATGTCTCAGCAACTCGTCACACATTTACCTATTAATTGCCTATGGGTGAAATATTCCCGCTACGACGTAAAACATCAATTCAATCAAACCTATTAATTGTCAATTTATAACATGTTCAATATTTTGAAAATTAACCATCTCTTTGAGTGGCAATAGATAATGTTTACGTTAAGATGTTGGTCATTTTATTTTTGCAGTAGTCGTTGAAATCAGATTCAGTATGTAAAGGTCCATTGCTTGCTTTATGCAAATGGTGTATGCTAAGGTTGAAATGGGATGAATGAGATATACAAGTCAATATTTGAAATAGGTGGGTGAGACCGATGGGTGAGATATAGATGGGTGAAATGGGATGAATTCAGGAGAAAAACTAGGTAAATACTTCTACTAAAGATGATATGTATCTACTACCATAAGACTGGTGAGATGTGTGAAGGAGATAGGCACATCAATATAAAACTGAGATGTTATGAATGATATGTGTCTAAGACAGATATGTGTCTAAGACAGATAGACAAGATTGGGTGATTGAGATACATATGAATATTAATAATGATAATAATAATAATGATGATAATAATAATGATAATAATAATAGTGATGATAATGATAAATAAAATTGGCATGTAGATTTGTCAAGTGACAATAATAATAATAATACAGTGTAGTAATAATAATAATAATAAACTTGGCATGTAGATTTGTCATGATTTAAATCCACACATATGATCAATAGATCAGTGTGCAATTATTTTCTCAACAGCCTACATTTCACCCCCAAGCAATGTTCCATGTGCTCGATAGTTAGCATCCACATTATGTTCCATGTGCTTGATAGTTAGCATCCACATTGCTACCTCGTCCTACCGGGTACCCATCCCCCTGCTGTGTGAACATTCTGATGAGACTCAGTGAAGAAGATTATGTATCTATCTATGACAGACGGGTGAGATGGGGGTGGGGTGAACATGGCGAAAATCTGAAGCGCCTATTTTCAACACTCGCCCTGCACGTACTATGTCTGACAGTAATCCAAGGATGGAGTATTCATGCAGGGTGCCTGTCCATTGATTGATGTCCCTATAGCTGCTGACATCTCCCTACGTTTACCCTTATCTCTGATATCTCCTCCTCTTCATACAGGTGTAACCGTGCGTCGTTATCTTCCCCCACCCCGGCCATCCACCCCGCCAGCCCTGGGTATTGTTCTGTTATGAAACAGCATCATGCCGTCGCGTATCAGGTTAAAGGGCTGATTGTGAATTGATAATGTTTGGGATTTAATCTCGGTGAAAAGAAGCTCAGCAGTCTGGATTCCTCTGGTAGTTTGATTTCATTGTCCGCCGCGGTGCAGTCGGGCGTGAAATATTTCACCACCAATGCAGGTCATTTTCAGATGGGGTGCCTAAACAGATTGATGAAACGCGCTCAACTGAATTTTTTTTTTTTTAAATTTGTTTTCTCAATAGGCTAACACACAGACAGACTCATGTTTGTGATTTTTATGAGTTTGATTGTTGGGTAGTGATGGTTGACAAGGCCAGGAAGGTCTGAGCTGGGTGTGCAGTCACCCAGTGAAGGTAGACGAACTTTGTCAGATCATCAGTGATCGTTTCAGCACCAAATGATGCGCTATCAAGTAGGGTAACCCAATCCATTCAGAGGAAACCCAACACTCCACATTTCTTGCAAAAATCACACTGTTAATATCTGTATAGGGAAGGATGGGTCTTGCTTGAGGAATTTTATGCGTAGATTATGTCATTGTTCAATTCAAGAGAGGTAGCACACGCATAGGACAGAATCTGATCAGATATTATGTCTCCCGACGGGTGAATTTAGCCAAGTAAACCTCAATCAGAAGTTGATGTAAGTAATGTCATCAAGCATATTTGTCCTCTTTTGTCTAGTTTAGTTCAGTTTCGTATTTGTAACTGTTTCATCAGTATCTATAGGCCTAGCTTTTTATGTTCCTGGTGTATTGGTTGTTTATATTTCTTATTTTTATGTGTTCATCCTCAATGCGCATGTATACATTCAGATTTTTATGAATGCTATGTCAGCCATCGAACATTACTGAAGATTATGTGAGGTAAGCTGGTCTGACTAGTTCAGGTTCAGTTGTCATTGATGTGACCTATGTTGCCATCGATGTTAATTGTGTTACCATTGACATGACCTATGTTACCATCAACATTGACTATGTTACCATCGATATGACATGTGTTACCATCAATGCTACCATTGATGTTTACTATCTTACCATTGATGTGACATGTTACCACTGATGTCAACTATATTACCATTGAATTGACATGTTGCCATCAATGTTACCTATGTTAGCATTGACATGACCTGGGTTACCGCTGGTGTGACCTGTGTTACCATTGATGCTACCTGTTATTGGTGTTACCTGTCTCCTACCATTGATGTGACCTATGCTGCCTATTAATGTTCTATACGTTTAACTCTAAGTGTAGTTGACCTCCTCACTGCAGGAGGTAGCCAGAGACTTGTGTAGCCACCTAGCCTGGAGGTGGTTAACATGATGATGTATTACTGAGGTACCGGCTGTAAAGACAGATGTAGAGGACATTTGACTGGGCGTTTGTAGTCGGAATATCAGACGGTTCATGAGCAATCTTGTTTTTCCTAATTCCTGGAGATGAATGGCAATCACTGCTCTGTAGGTCACTTTGAGTTGTCAGTAGGAGAAACAGGGTTATATCTGCTGATAGTGACATAGTTTTTCCATGATGCTCCTCGGCACGTATAGGTGAAAGATTCCCGCTGCGACGTAAAACAATAAGTCACTCGGTCATCCATGATGTTCGATCTTATCGGAACATTTAATTTAGATTTTCTTAAACATTTATCTAATTTACCTATTTGAGATTGAGATGATTTACCAATGGCAGTGTGGTGGTCTAGCCTGCAGGGGGTTAATGAAGAATAGGAAGGGGAGGTGGAGTGTGTATTCTGTGCACGTTCCACCGAGGGGAAGGCAATTCATTGTAACTATCTGACTTGTAATTTATCCAAAAGTATGCAAGCGTGGACAAGTTGTATCTAGGTCAGTGAGGAGACGTGGATAAGACAATTGGAGCTGTGCAGTGGTTAGAGACGAAGCACCTACCTCTTTATGGCAGTACTACTAGTTGTACTAAATAGCTACTGCCACAGTCCTCTTTCAAACCAATAGACACCAATGATGGCATATTTATCATTTATTCGTAACAAAATGGACATATATATATGTAACAATGAAACAACATGAATTGGAAAGAAAGAAAAAAATAATAATAAATATAAATTTAAAAAAGAATTAAATAAAAAAATATATAAATAAAATATTTATTCGTAACAAGATCGCAACTGCCAAACATATCCTCCCACTTTCAGTTAATTATGCAAATTATGACATCACTTGAATAATGATCTTCAGTTACTGTGCTTACGGAAAACTAATGAGCTCATTGGATTGAGCAATATTGTAATATGTCTGTATAAACTATTGCTGAAGATTTTAATGCTGGGCGGAGCTGGTAGAGTGGATCTAAGCACTTTTCAGAGTGCTACATGATGACCTGAGCTAGGTTTGAACCCAGACTTCTTGGCCGGTATTCATAAAAGGAATTAAGTCAGTTTTTGCTATATATTGATCATCAAAAACTGACTTGCACCCTTTTATGAATACGGCCCCTGGATAATATGAGACAGGCTACCTCTAGACACCTGCGCTCATATCATATGAACAGTGTTTCTTTTGCATTTTACTTGATATATGCAGACCATGAATAGTAACCTTAAATGTTGTATATGTATTTTAAATATTGAGTACATCAGTAGTTTAATTAGGGATATCTACTAGCACAATTTATACACTGAAGAAGGCACATTCTGCGTTTCATCTGCATTACCTGGAATAGTCTCCCTTGATGAAGTGTTTCAAAGGAGCAAATTTGTCTTGTCAAACTTAAGAACAAATTAAAGAAGCCGAGTTTATTCTGATGACTATTACTGTCTCTGCTCTCACTCCGCCAAGCTTGTATACATGGAAGCTTAAAATTGTCTGGGAAAAAAAAAGTTAAATCTATGGCTAGCCCCTCTTTATCTAGACTTATGGGATGTTTGGGGGGGTATATCTGTGTATGTTGTGCTCTGTTTATCGTAACATTGTCCCAACAAATCATTGATGAATCACTGGACTATCTTCGTCTTGGTGATCATATTTCTCTTGATTAGCTGCCGAACTATGCGTTAAGTAACATTTCTTCGGCAGCAGGAAGAAGCTCGGATGTACTAATGTCATGCCTTCCGTACCCGACAAGACCCGACTCCGGGGCCCATTAGGCAAGACCCAAGTTTGAACTTGCCGATCAGTGATGCTATTTATCAATGACAGGATTTGATTGTAGCCGCTTGTGCATCTAGAGATGACAGTATTTATGGGTCGCCTCCCATCCAGTCAGCGCAACCAGTGCCCGGAGTCTGCCTATGCTGACCTCTATAGGGGAAACACACACACCCAAAAGCAAATATTTTCCCTTTGATTGCTGTGGGCAATTTGGCTTTCAGGTGATTTCGAATTGTCAAACAGAGCAGATATCGGTGCCCGTTTCGAATTATCACATAAAGGTTAGACACGAGGCTCTGTACAAGGGGGGGGTGATCTGTCCACGAATTTTAAGTGCTCACCTGTCTCTGAATTTAGCATCAGTTTGTATGAGTCCAGGTTTACTGTTATTTGAACGGTTCAGTCTGTCCTGTTGTTAATGTCATATTGTCTACCAATGTAAGAATATATTCACACATACGTAATGACGTATTAATGTTACATTAGTCTCAATATTGTAACTCGTATTACATTGGCAGTTCTTGTTACATCACACCAGATTTGTCAGACTAAACATTCAATTAACGTGATACTGAATTTTGTTTGAAGTGTCTAGTGACACAGTTATCATAATTAATATCTTCTTGTTATAGGCCCAGCCTGAATTTTGTTTACATTGTGATAATGAATATTTTATATTGATTTTTATTACCTGAAATATAATTTTAAAAGCCGAGTATATTTCTGAATGTTTGTTGATAGATGAAAATAATCACCTTCAATATTTTGTCCTTTGATAAATATGTTATATTATTGCAGGTGACTTTGTACTGACATCGATTGTCAGTGGGCTGGTAGCTTATATTGATATACAGCAACTTCATTTGGTATTGATAAAGCTACAAGGCTACATCACTGCTTGGCATGATTAATTGACCATATTGGCCACATCTGTTGCTGTCGATATTCAATATGTGTGTTATACAATATATAGCAAATATTGAAGTCAGCCTGTCTACTGGAGCAACTTGGAGATACACACGTAGTTATGTCTGTGCTTTTCATGGTTGTGTCGTTGCAATGTTTGAATTATGGATGACAAGTACATTTACTTGCAATAATGTACCATTAATTTTTTTTAACGGGGCCAAAAAAAATATGTTGATTGATCCCCTGGAGGTAGAGTCTGATGGTACCCCTCTGTGAGCATCCATTATCTGAAACTGAACAAAGAACAGCTTCTGGGTCACTAGCTAGCCACTCTTTCTGAACTTACCTGTCAACTTGTGAGTTCCTTCAACTTGTGAGTTACTCATGGTTACTTACTCATTGTTACTTCAGTGTTACTTGGGTGTTACTTCAGTGTCAACAGTTGATACTTTATTAATTCATCATCTTACATTGTCACAAATGGGTGAAAGATTTCCGCAGCAACGTTAAACTCCATATTCACTCACTCATCATCTTACATTGTAAAGTATACCATACTAGCAAGAGGGCGGTATTTTGGCTAATTCACATTATAGGAAACATTTCCTATATATATAAGTTATGGTGGACAAAACATTACAGGATGCAATAAGAAGTATTTTTGGAAACTAATGAGTGACAAATGAACATTCTCCATGTAATACAGACATTGCCAAGCATGGCAACACGCTCTCACATCCGGTTACCAATACAGATATTGAAGATGAAGATGTCCTGAGCATATTTATGGCATTGCTCACCCTATGGCCCAATACACAGTGCCACTGAAGCAACAGTTATGGATGCCAGTTGTTCTTTATGCTTATGACACTCAAAACAATAGTGATCTGCATGGTCAGCACGAATATAGCCGGTCTGGTCCGGATAATTACGATGTGAAGGTGTCTACGACTGGAAATTTGTCTCGGGCGGGCACTGCCAGTGCCAAGTAGGGAAGAAACAGGTCACATGTGGTCAGCAAAATGGCTGTGTATTATGTGTCAAATAATAGGAAATCATTCCAGACTGAAAATACATCATGGTATTGTCTGTGATTCCTAATGGCTGTATTGCAGTTCATGATCGTATTAATTGATGAATCGACGATTATGAAAATAAAGCCTCGACATGGGGGATTTCATTAATGTTCAGATTTGTTCATGATGACCTCACCTTATACAAGAGGATATTGTGTCCCCAGTATTTCAAATTCCTGTTAAAAAAATAGTCCAAAATATAATGTTTGAATTTTTTTATTAAAATGAAATCAATTTATACAGGTTTGTTATGTAAAAGAGCAAACTTATAGGCCATCTAAATTACGTCTTGTCTGTGGGTCGGGTGCGCAGAAGGATGTCTTTATGTGTGGCATGAATAGCTTGCTTGTGATGATCATATTTGGGACATTAACATTGTTTACTTGATTGCGTATGAAGAAAGAGGCAGCATCCCTGTATCGGAGTCGCTCGGTGGAGCGCAGCGTTAGATGTGCATCGCTTTATGATCCGCGGGTACGGCACCCGTTGAAGTGATTTCTGGAACGAGCCGGTCACAATGGGGTGTGCTGGCAGTAGATAAGTAATTACAGAGGCTCTCCTCGCCCTGATAAATACCATCGCCAATGCAGGCTTTATTTGGATACTCCAGCTCGGGCTCACAGTTTGCTTATTGTCAAAATAGATTGAAGCTTTCTTAGGGAAGTTTGAATAATCCCCTGGATGCAATCAGCCGTGGCAAGGAGGATGTATCGGTGTGGAGGGTACTGAGGATATGGGATACCCATTGATAGGAGAGGAATTGTGGACATAAGAAAATAATAAAATTAAAATAATAATAATAATAATAATTTATACTTGGGCTAGTCCATGTCGTATTACCCCAGTCAATGGATCCGTGTTACACTCAATTCCCTCTGTACTCCCTGGGGAGTATATAACCCAAGCTGCCATTCAAGGCACAACAAGGTTATCATTGGAGGTGGTACCTATTGGTTAAACTTTAAAGGTGTGTTATCGAGATAGATGAAGGGGTACCTATTACTTAAAGATGTGCTATCGAGCTAATGGGTATACTGTGGACAACACTGAGTGTATGGAGATGAAGGAGAAATTTAACCCTACCTAGAATATGCAGAATGTTGAGGACACAGCTTGAGAACTCAATGTATATCCAGCAAAAACTTGCAATTTACATTTTGGGCATACATAATGAGGTTGCCAGTCTGATATGTTCTGAGAGCTACAAGTGATTGTAAGTCAACTTTTTTGCTACCAGTGTATGGCTGTCTGCGTGAAACACTTTTATTGCTACAAATGTTTCAGCTAACCAGATTCTCAAGTAATTGTAGCAATACAAATGTTTCATGCAGTGGAGTTCTGCTAGTATTGGGTCCCTACATTGGACGTGCAAATCAGTTGAAGCTACAAGTGTTCAGAGCAGTGGGGGGGGCCGCTTGGTAATTCCTGCAAGTGAACATCGAAGGAGTAAACGTACTACATCAATGCGATTTGTATAGTCAAACAAAAAAGTTGCGAACTTGATAGCAGATAGGATCAGTGCTGAATAGACCTGTGACAATACACTGGCTCAGGATGTAATACATATTGGGACACACTGTACTTGTTATACACACCATCATACATCAACATCAACCACATGATTGTATGTATGTTGTGGCTTTTGCTAACTTTATTCCAAATTGCAACTGATAATTGTATAAAAGGACGTTTTTTTTTGTATTTTGTAATTTGTTCACTGTAAGTAAAAGGAATGACACGTTCAAGTGAAATATTCTAACAAAGGATGGTAGAGGTGTATATTGATTTTTTTTTTTGGTTTGAGAGAGGTGGATATTGGAGATTGGAGGTAGGGTTGAGAGGAGTATTTTTTAGGTGTATCTATTGGGGGATTAGACAGGTGTATATTTGAGGTATACGAATCGGCGGGTGGGGGAGGGA
>JAUTBV010089812.1:0-18811 GCA_032361325.1 Lepetodrilus fucensis | reverse complement strand
TCAAATGTACTTAGTTTCAGGCAAAATAGGTTTGACCATGCAATATGTCAACAATTGACAAACTGTAATATATATATGTGGCTATGAAAATGGTTCTGAGTACACATTATTAATCACTAGCTACGCCCATGTTAGAAACCAAATTAGTCCACAGGTACCTTGTTTTAATTTTAGCATGTTTAGGTGACATTCGCAGACGGTACCAGTAAACAGATCTAATAACTCTTATTTTAAATGATGTTGAACAAAATATATAGTGTACACTTTGTTTTAAGATATGTGTATATTTTCTATCACAACATTATATTTTTCGTGATTAAAACAAAAGTATCAACACAGAAGATAATTAAATTAATTTTACATTGTAAATTAAAACGGGAAAACAAATACAGATTTGAAATAGATTTAAATAACAATAGGACCTAATTTTATAATAATAATCCTTCCTAACAAGCTGCTAACATGGCAACCGTCATCCGTTCCGCTTCCGTTAGCAAATTTCAGTTTCACATTCAACCGCGACGAGTGTTTTCCAAAATGTTGGGAGTTGAGCACTCTCACGGTAGAAATAGCAGCGTAACTGCACCCGGTGATGTAGAATCTCCATCCGGTGGGGCATGTGAAGATGAAACGAGCAATGGACACAAGAGTCATCCCATATTTGAGGCGATCAAGGCTGGGTAAGCGGGAAATGACCCTCCGAAATGTGGAGATGGGTCGTCAGTTCAATCCCACTGCCCTGTTTACTCGACCGTGACTGAAATGTACATGTGATAAAACATGCTTTCTTGATGAGCTGTTGATTTGTTGCCGTGATATCTAATATAAACACACATAAAGCCATTTACTAGGATTGTATGCGAGCGTTTTTTTTATAGTATATACTTATGTTAAATTTGTAGACCAACGAGTTGAAACTATGTCACATGTGCCCAATGTTTGTTTACATGGTTACCAAGCTGGATTATGGATATTGAACTTCATCATTTTCACTAGCTGCACTTTTTTTGCCTTGCCCGGCAAACTTGGGTGTTTTCGATTATATTATCCTCGTTGTCAGATAAATTCATGATGTCACCACACACTCCGACAACGATCCGCAACTTTCTATTTAGAAATCCTCGTGCTCCGACAACGAAATCAAAAACGCCCTTATTTATGTGCACGAAAAACAGCAGCGTACACTGGCAGAGTAATCAAGCAGCACTAATAAGATGGTAAAAACGTACCTAAAATATAGGTGGTGGGGTTAAAATGTACCTTAAAAAAATTGGTAGGGGTGAAAACGCACATATCATAATTTAGGTAGGGGTGAAATGGCATTTGTGGTGGTGCACTTGTAGAGGCAAAACATCTGCAACCCCTAGAAACATTGGTGAAACTACAACCAGAATTTGAGCAATTTTCAAGTGAAAATCACAAATAGCACATAAACAGAACTGTCCTGTACTTACGGAAAAAAGTCGTCTGCTCTCATAAATATGATCGGTAGCACTCGTGAGATGAAACCCTGTTCTGACAAACCAGGAACAACAAAATTATCAAATACCAGTGATTCCAGTACGTGAAATAATGTACATGCTGTCAAACTTTGGCCATACTTTTGATCTAGTGTTACATGTTTTCAATCAGATTAGTGTTTTCAGGGGATTAATAAGTGTTCAAATTAATAGGAGGTCTGGGGGTCATTTGAAAATCTGCAATGTTAAAAGGTGTGACCTGTGATCTGTGTGACCCCCTGAAAATTACAGATTTGACCAACATTATCATTGGGCCCATGGAGAATGACCCCCTTATTATTTTCTTTATTTTGAACACTGGATTAATGTATGTGTTATAATATAAGGTAGGAACTACAAGTTTTAGTTTTGCTTTAGTTATTTTTCGCAAAGTGAACCTATCTATGCTTACTTTACAGACAACCGGTTATCATGGTTATCCGAGGATAGTAAATGCTTGAGATGGTTATATCCGGGGATGGGGGAACTATAGGATCTTTGGACTTGTATTACTATTTAGTATTAACCAATAATTCAATTCAATTATTTCTTGCATATATCTAAGGCCACTGGCCTATGTTGACCAAGTTGAATTTCATCAAAGTCTATTCACTCATACATTTATGATACATATTAAAATAAATTATAATAATATTATTCTTTCTTAAATTTCAGAATGCTTATTCCTGTCCAGACTATATTCGAGCAACTCGGACCCGAGGTTTTTTCAATGCGCGATGACAAGGGTCACACGCCCGCCCACTGGGCAGCTCTCGGCGGTCAAACAACGATACTACGCTACATGATAGAAAACAAAGCACCGGTCGACGAGCCAAGTCATAATGACCTGGGCGCAAGGCCAGTTCACTGGGCGTGTGTCAATGGACACATCGCCATCGTGGACATTCTTGTGCAATCTGGGGTGTCGCTGGACGTTATGGACAATAAGGGGTGTACGCCTTTAATCGTGGCTGCTCAGTACGGACAGACAATGTTAGCAGGGTATTTGATGGGGAAGGGAGCACGGCTACAGCTTGTGGATAAAGATGGGGACAGTGCATTACACTGGGGAGCTTTTAAAGGTACGTTGTCCACATATGTGAAATATTTCTGCAGTCACGTTAATAAATAAGCATTAATTGTTGCTGACTGACTACAAGAAAGTATTACATATTTAATATAGCCATTAAATACAGATTAAACATTAAGAATTGAAAAATTAAGTTGGAAGCCAAATATGTTGTAGCGGTATGTAGTTTCTGAAATACATTTGGTATCTGCATGTTATTATGATTATGATAGGTCTTAATAGGTCTATATTGTAAGTATTTTTTCTTCAGGTCAATCTGAGCTGATGCGACTTCTAATCTACTCTGGCTTTAACCCACGCCAACGAGACAACTACGGTCAGACTCCACTTCATCTGGCTTGTATCAACGGCAACTTGACGGCAGTCAAAGAACTGTCCGAACAGGTACTGTTGACCATGGAAAATTCAAATAAATAATTTTAAAATATAAATAATAATAATAAATAACAAATAAAGGAAAATTAAAACTTCCATAATCTCTGGTAGTGAATGGGAAAAAGAAACATACATGTCAACCAATACAAATAGTTACTGTCAACCAATACAAATAGTTACTGTCAACCAATACAAATAGTTACTGGTGCAAATTTATTTTCAGGATGGTGTTGAGATTGATCTCGCTGACAAGAATGGAAAGACACCTCTCATGCTATCAGTCGGACGCAAGCACGAGAATATTATCGCCTATCTTAAAAAAGAGGCTCGCTACAAATCCAGCTTGTTGCCTCGCATTGACTGCTGGTAAGTTTTTTTAATCGCTCCATGCTGGAAAGCAGTGTCTGTGTCAGCAGGGAGAGGGTTAACTTAATTTATTAGATTAAGTAAAGTTTTTAATGTAGTCAAAAGTAATGGAGATATTTTCTAATTTGTAATTATTTTCGGCACTACAAGTAGTCATACACTGTCATAATAACAGCAAGTTAATGGTTAATTTATCCCCCCTCAAGTGTTACCTCAATATTAGGGCTGTTCATTTTGCCACCAGCTGACCCCCAATTGGCAGCCGATTGACCCCGGTAACCCCGCAAACGTGCTTGATTTGCCCCGTAATTCCACATTCTCAGCCGCCAGCAAGCGTTCGCTTTGCCGCTATCGAAAGACCATCTAACACGCAGCTCGTTGGGTAAGAAATTGGGCAAATCGAACACATTTGCAGGGTTACCGGGGTCAAGCGGCTGCCGATTTGTGGCAAAATGAACGACCCTATTATATACTTGACCATTTCCCCATGCATAGATATTCTTCTGTGATTACATTGACACATTACGAGTTAATTAGTCATCTTTGTTTCCTTTTAATGAAATATATGTGTGTTTAACGAATGAGCTAAGTATGAATTCTTTGTTTCAGGGCCATCATGTTCGGACCTCCTGGAAACAGTAAAGGAGCTCTTCTGTTCTTCCTCTTCAGTGTTGCACTGTGGGGATACCCCATGTATTTAATTAAGGTCAGTAACATTAATAACATGTTAGCTACTTCCTAGTAACTTATGAGCTCCTGCTGCACAGTACACAATCCAACATGGCTGCCACTGGCAATTTACTGTGTACTGTACTGGACATGTGACAGAACATTAGAAAGGAGCACTACCGATTTCTACAGGTTTCCTCCTGCTGTAAATTGCCAAGTCATGAGTCATGACAAGAGTGAAAGGATACTGAAAGCGGCTCTAAACCACAATTTAATATTTTTTTAAATAACAATAATAATAACAATAATATTGATACTTAATAATCATAATAAAGTTCTCCATTCCGATAGTTAAATATTTCTGCCAGGTTAATAAAGATAGCTGATCTTTATGGCAGCTCCAGTTGCCCAGTATATAAAACTCCAGCAATTTCACTGCCAGACATGAGGACTGGTAAGTCTGAGAAGTTACCGGTCTTCACATATGTTGGCCAGTGATCGATATGCGGGTGTGCAAGCCTAAAACTTTACCAGCCCTCGCTGAAAATACCCCATGATGGCCGTGTGGAAGAGCACTATTTCTAATACTGCAGTTGCCTCTAGTAGTAACATGTAGTAAGAAGGTTGATGACTGAGAGAACTATTTTTTTTAAATTGGAGGTAATTCAAGCCAGAATTGTCTCCCCTTCCATTCCAGTGTCTACCATTGACATTCTACGAGCTGCAGCCCTTCCATCTATTCTTCATCACTGTCAACATCTGCATGTGGATTTGTCTGTACCACTGTAATACCATAGACCCAGGATTCTTACCTAGGAATGTCCCCGAGTACGACCAGGCCATTAAACAGGTGAGTGACACTTGACAAGGGGGAGATAATTTATTTGTCAAGAAATTTTTTGTGTATCATTATATAGAATTAGCAGTAGTATATTGTAAGTTACAAATTTGTATTTATTGAATAATAATAACAATAATGAGTATCATGACATGACGCATCAATTTTGTGCAGAATGCTTAGATCCATAAAACCCCAGTTTTCTCACCCAGTGGGGTTAGATGGAATCGTGAATGTGAACCTTTAGTAGCTTTTGGTTGTACGATTTCTTCAGGGAGTTGAGAAGGTGAAAAGTGCAAATTGATCCAATGACCGGAGTAATAATGTAATGCTACAAGCAAGCTTTCGAGCTTGGATTTGGCGCATTATAAATACACACGCTAAATTTCCAGGTGGCACATTTTGACGAGTGGAAGCAAGGGAAGAACCCTCTGAGTCGACTGTGCCATACGTGCCGCACTGTGAAACCAGTCCGAGCCAAGCACTGTCGCGTGTGTAACCGGTGTGTGAAGGAGTTTGACCACCACTGTCCGTACATCTACAACTGCGTGGGATACAACAACAGGTTAGTGGTACTACTGGACGTCATGGCTGCCTGCCAAGGTCAACAGTCATGTTAATGCCATACAATCACGGTTTGTCGACATATTTCATTGTCATACGTATTTCACCTGAAAGTGTGCATGTTTGACTTGTCTACAAAAGTATATTGGGCAACAAGCTACATTTTCTGCAGGTCCAACTGGTTTTCAATATTTTCATATTTTATTTGATTTTCCTATATTCTGTTTTTATCTTACAATAAAAAAACAAATACAAAACTATGAAAATATTGAAAACATGTAGCTTGTTACAAAATATATTTGTGTATATAGGAAATAGGTGTTGTATGAATCATCATCATTATTGTTACATTATGACAGAACATGTTCTCCTTTGATTAGTTGCATGATGATATTGATAGATTGCATGAAAGTCTTGCATTAATGTATACATTGCATGCTTTTCTTCAGTTTTGTTGACAATGCATGCAATCTTCTCCACAAAATGTTTTTGTGTATATTTTTGAAACATACCTCTTGCCCCTGTTTTACAGAGTGAGCATAGCCCAATAAGAACCATAACTCACTGTACACTGTATACACTGTATACGTTCTAGCTGTTCTCTCTGCACTTTCTGTCCGAGACATGCGCAGTTACAAAGAATCAACACCGCACAGTGTAACTGCGCATGGCTCGGACAGAAAGTACAGACAGAACAGCTAGAACAGTATAACTGTGCATGTCTCGGACAGAAAGTACAGACAGAACAGCTAGAAAGGAGCACTATTCTAGTTAGTAGTTATGTCTGTTGTTGCTTGTGGTGCTATGGTCATTCTGTAGGGTAGGCTCCTGTTCATTTGGATGTAGGTGAAACTGCAGACAGACATTCTGTTATTCGCTAAGTCTGGTTATACAGACAACTCTGATAGTTTTATAGTCTTATTAGTGTCAATCATAATGAAACTTGTTGATTGATTTTATACCAACTTTATGCAGAATTTTAAGTTCTAATTTAGAATCTAATCATTCGTGTTACACAAATTCTTCAATTATTGCTTTATTAGTGGTTGTCTGTATTGTTCTTAGAGTGTAGGATATCTTCTGAGATCTGGTCCTGTTTTTTCAAAACAAACTTGAATTTGAGATTTTGCTCAGCAGAGATTTCTCCCATTTACTTGGTGCTTTAATTTGAGTAAAATCTCAGCTAGGTTTGAGTTTTTACTCAAGTTACAGCACTTCAGTAAACGGGGAAAATCTCAGATGAACAAAATCTCAAACACAAATTTGTTTCGAGAAATTTGTTTCAAGCCTGGTGGTTTGGGTTATAGTGCTGGTCCCAGCTTCGCTCTTCTGTCTCTCCAGCTCTCCTTCCTTCCTTCCTTTATTTCTTATTTCATCCTGGTCTTTATCAGTGCACAACATTTGTTTATCTGGACTTCAATGACTTTCCAAGTTTCAAAACAGCTAGTGCCTACATACAGTCTCAGCTATACATCCTATATTGCCCTATTTACCCCTATATTACCATAAATACATCAATGTTCATGAAAGTTGCATTTCTAATGCAATATTGATAGGATGCACTGTCTGTAGAGTGGCAATGCAGATATCATCCTTGGTCTATCAGTACCAGCGGGTGCTCGCAGGTTTACTGCAACAATCAGTGCTATATGGATGTTGCAGGTTTTCTCCTGCCATAAACTGACAAGCCATGATATAAGTGAAAGAATCTAGAAAGCGATTCTGAAACCAACCCACCCTTGTATTGTCAATCTACAGTCCTAATTTAATTTATCTCTGAAATGCTTATTTAATATGGTTTCTTCCTTAAAGGCATACTACCACAGATGGTTGACCTATATAGTGGTCTAGCACAGTTTTACCTGAAAATAAATACATTTGTTTTGACCACACAAGTACATTATACAACCAGTTACTTATTCCAGATGTCTCACTAATTATCAATATTTTAATATTTATAGTATTTATTAATTATCTCGACATATACAGTACATATTTGTGCCACTGGTTGCAGAAGGTTACTTTGACCATGTTGAATACTTAGAGTTAACTACCTTACTCAGGAAACTAGAGGAAATATGAAATATGAAATATGTTCAGGTTATACAGGAAGTGTAAACTGCAAGGAATTTTACCTATCCTACAGCAGTAAAAAGATATTTGGAGGTGCAAAATCTGTGATATTATGCCTTTAACATTAATCTTTTTTTAAATCACGACCTACTTACCCTAATTTCTATAAGCATGGCTTTATACTCATTCTATAGAATATGACCAAGCAGGACTTTCATTTGGTTGACTGAAGTCATGTACAATGTTTATTTGCATGCACCTAGGCTATCCATTGATATGCAATGTTGGGTACTAAATAGATGCTAATGTTGGCTGATGCTAATGTCGTTATCGATGTGACTGTCACATTTTCCCTACATAGCAGCTATGTTGAAAGTCAGCCTACCATAACTATATGGACTTTCCATGTTAGTAAAGATGAATAAATAAATTGCATGATTATTAGAAATACGGTAGTGGTATTGTGGTAGAGAAATTGTGGTGTGTCTCCAAGTATCGCTGTGTATGTGTGTGTGTGTGTGTGCATGGGTGCAGGTGTGTGTGTGTGTGTGTGTGTGTGTGTGTGTGTGTGTGTTCAGAATATTCAGATAAAACAAATAGTAAATGCTCAGAATGATTGGATAGAACAAGTAATAATTTATTGTTCAACATCTTCATATAATAAAACAAACAATCTATTCCGAGTGCCTTCTCAGTGTTCAGCATGATCAGATAAAAGAATAACTTTTGTCTCAAGTACTGAAATGCTCTCTGTTATTGGTGGTGGTGACTAATCTTTGTATTAGAAAACCTCCAGATAAACAAAAAACATCTTGGCAAGTCCTGTTTAGAACATGACATATAATAGTGAATGCTAGCCTAGTGCAGAGCAACAGCAGGTTTGGCTGTATAGGGAAAGTAGCACACTGATCCATTGACTAGGGTAATATTATAATATGTAGCATTATGAGTATGTATTTGATGCATTATGAATCCACAGCATATCATAATTATTATTATTTCCTTCTGTAGTAGTCCAGCAGCTGTGATAAGTGAAATATATTTAAATTCTATTGTATTTACTTCTAATCCCAGATAAAAATGGTGATAAATAATGTTTTTCTCGAAATATTGCTATTTTCTTTTTATTTATTTAAATATATATATTTTTTTACAGTGTGTACAGTGTTTAGAAAAATTAAGATACCAATTTAAAAAAAATAATAATGTAAATAAAATACAAAATGTCTTAAAGTACAGTAATTGCCATAAACGTCTTTCGCAAGGACTACCTAAAACCACTTACCGTATATAGCACAAATCCTTAATTATAAGGTGTTTTCTATACAAAAACAAAACAAAACAAACCCAGTTTGAAAGTTTACAATCAAAAGACAGTATCCAGTTTTACAATACAACAATGACACAAAGCCTTCTATTCCATTTGGTTATTACACACTGTTACATGTGGGTGAACACCAAATCTGTGACATTTAACACCAAATCTAAATTCTGATCCAACAACACACATCCTTCTGTTCCAATACTATCATCAAATATGGGTGAAATATTCCGGCTGCGACGTAAAGCACTAATTCATTCATTCTGTTCCATAATGGCACTGCATATGGGTGACCGTGAAGTCGTTGCTATGGGTGATCACTTGCTTTGTTGCGTACGCGTGTACTAACCCGCGTGTCCATGTCTCTGTTGTAGGAATTGGTTCTTTTGTTACTTGCTGTGCCTGTATCTGTTGGTCCTCATGACCGACTACCTCGTGTACTATATTCTGTCGGAGCATGCCTGGGACTGGCTACTGTTGATAGCGGGACTCGAGTCAGCATTTTTCTCCTGTGCCATTAGCGTCGTCTTCGGAATGACGGTAAGATCGGCTTGGGTGTTTGAGCAGAGGCGCTGTTCACGTTTTCATGCCGTCGCAGTGACATGTCGACTGTCAGTGGTGGTGCCACAAGCTAGTGTCCTCATTCAAAGTATTTGGTATTTGTAGGAAGTATTGTATGGAAAAGCAATGAAAATTGTGTAAAACATATATATTGTTTGACAAGCTAGGGCACCCTTTTTAAAAAGCTCTGGGTCCAGTTTCAAAGAACAATCGTGGCACTATTAGTCATAACTCATATATTATTATATTATAGAGTTATGACTTTTGTAGCATTATGATTCTGTGGAAGAGTGGCCTAGCATTACCTTGGGTAATCTTTCACAAAGCTTTCTTATCTTAGTGGATAAGAGAGCTTTGTGAAAGGATACCCTGGTTATTTATTTGTATGATAGATGTGACTTACAAGAGTATTGTCAGTCTACTAGTCTACAGGAGTCTGATGAAAGGGTCTAATGCTTTCCTGTGTGAGTGCTGTGATATTGAGCTAATCCTAACATCAACCGTAGCAATGGTATAGGACTTTCCAAAAAGTGTTGTTACCTCCCCTGAACATTTTTGATTGAATTATCTTCCTTGCCGTTTCTTAGTACATCCTGGAAATATGGATGCCAGCAGTGATAATTCAACAGATTTTAAACTAATTATTGTTGGATAAAAACAAGACATTATCAGACATTAAATCTCTGTATTCTCCTCTGGCGAAAGGCGCTCAAATACTTGGTAGTATGCAAACAAGCAAGACAGCCAGGTTGCCTACTAAACAAGACTAGAGTCTAGTGCTAGACTTCAGAAAGGGAGAGGTATTCAAGGGAATTAACCAGTGCGCAACTAGACTTTTCGGAAAGTCCTATGGTCTCTGGCTAAGGTTGGAGTTCTTCGCGTCTTTGAGTCACGCCATTTCATACATGATAGCACAGAGACTTAACTTGTAATGCAGCATAGTGAAACTCACAAATTCTATTTTATTTATTTTTTTATTTTCATTTACCAGTACTTTTGATCCTCATGTCGTAGCTGCTTATTTTTCACTTTTCACGTAGTTCATTGCAGACTTTCTACATGTTGTAATCGTTTTGATCAATTTCATCATAGATACTAGCTGGCACCATTACAACCGTTGACATGTCCGTCAAAGCATAAAACGTGGACAGTGACCATTCCCATATATTTACCCAGCATGCCTTTTGTTCCAGGGTTTCCTTTGTAGTATTTGCGTGTTTGATGATGGTAATCGGAGCGCTGTCTCTGTACTTTGCCTATGTAATCATCAAGCTTGAGAACTGGAACTTCAGAACAGACTACATTATCGGCATCCTTCTCTTGCTGTTCTTTGAGGCGGTCTCCGTTAACGTTGCTGCCTGGACGGTAAGATGGCTGCCGTGGAAACGCACATAGCATCCCGTGCTCTCATCAGAATCCAGTTGCTTGTAACAAAAACCATCTCATTACTTACTGATTGTAACGTAAATTTAAATTATATATTTTTTGGACTGATCATAACTTGAGTAAGTATACAGATGTTTTATTGTAGTTGTTAATTAATTTGAGTGGGTGGTTTGTAGCGCAATGGTAGAATGTTTGGACTTCAGAGCCAAAGGTCATGAGTTCAAATCCAGCTCCCGGGTGGGCTGGACGTGAATTTTCGCAAATGTTACCTTTCCAATGTGATCATGATAGGATGTGGTGTTTGTACAATGGCGATGCAGTTATCATCTTTGGTCTGTCAGTACCAGCCGTTGCTTGCAGGTTTACTGAAACATTCACTGTTATGAATGTTGCAGGTTTCCTCCTGCATTAAACTATAAGTGAAAGAATCTTGAAAGGTTACTCTGCCATCATATTTAGTGACAGAATTGTGTTTGATACAATTATCTAGTTTAATTAGGACATATGTCTGCCCTAAATTTGTCTAATTAATATATTTATTGTGAACATTTACAACTTGTAGTTAATGTCATCTGGTGCCCGTTGCACGACACCCTTGTAGTGCTACAATAGTTGTAACTGGGCTCCCGCCACAATAGAAAGCGTTGACGTTACAATAGTTGTAGGCTACAAGAGCGTCGTGCAACGGGCACCTGGTCCCAAGATTATCGTCGCAAATGGGTGAAAGATTCCCGCAGCGACGTTAAACTCCAAACTCCATATTCACTCACTCACCCTGAGTATGATTTCATGCTCAACTAAAAGTTTTGTTTACAAATCTCTCCATAAAATTCCACCTTGAGCATGAAATTGTACTCAAAAAGTTTCATAATCTCGGGGTCTGAATATAGTACAATTGGTGAGATTTGGCTGCCCATTTCACTGTCTGCTGAATCCGCACATAAGCTATATAACGTCTTTTTTTTCTTTTCAGGTATTTCATGCAATTGTTAACCTGACAACTAATGAAAGAATAAACCGGAACAGATACGAATATCTGAAGGACGGACGGGGGAAGTTTCACAATCCGTTCGACAAAGGTCCGAGACGCAATTTATTGGAATATTTCCACCTCCGACGTCCTCCACACGAATTGGATGTGGAATTCCTCACGGTGGATGTCTGAACAAAGTTGCCATGGCTACTGATATTTCCGAGCAATTGCAAAGAATGTGTGATACAAATCTGTGATTGTACATGTTGTGCGATGAGACGTAGCAGAATTGTTGTTTATTTTATTGTGTGAAGTACGTGAGAATATGCATGGTATCTATGTGATCATATTTAAAGGCACCGGAGAGAATCTTCAATTTGTAGAAAACAAAGAAGTGATATTACACCATGATCAACTGTTTGTTAATATTCATCAGAGGTGTGTGTGTGTGTGTGATTTCACTTGAATATGGAAAACTTCTGAAACAGATTGCCTGTCTTCCATTTGATAGTTGGAAGATAACTCTTCTGCTGCTACAAAATTTGTCAAGTATGGGTGATAGCTTTGATGTAAAACAATAATGTACACATTTCTACAAAATGATATATTGCACATGCTGCTAAACATAAACAATTGTGGAAAAGACGATTCATTGATAAAATATCATTTGTGAGAATGCCACTACTCGCAGTACTGTTCACGGTGTAATAGCATTACTTCTTTGTGTTTTCTATTAACGACGATTTCTTGTTTAACCCTCTCCATGCTGAAGGCAACCAGAGATGCTCTAAAGAGCTTTGTCTGTGCCTAATCCAGCAGGGATAGGGTTAATTTGTGGATTCTCAGTCATATTACTTCCTCCACTAGTGGGCCATCCTCGAAAACCCAGGCCATTATGACTACACTAACTTCCGTCAAATACCCTGGGATCACTGCCTATATAGAACTCTGTTTTCTACTACTGTTAGCCAGTTTGAATAGTCATAATGGCTTGGGTTTTCGAGTATGCTAGTGGGCATAAAAGTTGCTTTTTGTATGTTTGGAGCAAATCATCTCAAGATGCCTAACAATGTATGCATCACCAGATTAACCTTCAGATTGCTGGAGGCAGCAATAGAAGGTCGGTGGTGGACAAAAGCAGTTACTATGTGTAGTTTGGACCCACTTCACAGAGCAAGTATTATTTATAGCTTTACGAAGCTGGCACAGAAGCACAAATGATAACTGCAATTTGGTGGCAGCACAACTCAAGAATATTAGTTAGAAAAAATCTTATTATCTTCACTTGTGATGAATATAACCTGAATTTTAAGCTACCGTTATGCCATAATTTATAAGAAATGTTAGATTATTAATATTTTAAAACTGTACACTTATGTTTAACAAGTCGTTATTATGTAAACAATTATTTGAAGCAATGTAAAATGTACCAAGTTGTTCTACGAAATATAAACATTTCTATATCAATTCCAATAATGATAACAGTGATTGGCTTATTTATTGATTTTTCATTTGAATTTATTAAATTTAACTTGTTCCAATTGAAATATATTAGAGCATTTATCTTTCAGCTGTTGTTAGTTTAACATATATTATTTCACATGTTGCTTTTATAATTTAGATTTTATATACCATTATTTGTTCAGTTTGTATGAATTTCTTCCAGATTCTATTTCTTTCACTGTCTACAGGCGTTTGTTTTGTACTTGCTGAGAATGTGTGTAGTGATTGTCCAATCCGGTCTACCACCAATAGTACATCAATGTACAAAAGCAATTTTCACCGACATACCTCACAATTGATTGGTTATTTTGTCAACTAATCATTGAATACCTAATTCATATGTTTGGACACAAAATTATAACTTGTTTTTAAGGAAAGGTCATTGTGTATAATATACTATTCCACTTTCCTATTTAGTACCCGTGGAGCATTTTGTGGGTTTAGATGTGGGAGGTGTGACATTGTATGCTAAAGTCGATTGGATAAATTAAATTTTCTTGGCATGTCCTACTGGGTTTCTTTTATGTTTATGTTTACTTCTATTATGTTTTGATATTTGGAGACAGTAACTGTTGTCGATGAAGTAAAATTGGCTAACCAAATCTGCTGTGTGCGGTGCTTGGCGATTCTGATTCAGTTTTGTTATTTCAGCCAATCATATGTTGTGCTATCTTCATGTGACTTAGTAAACATGACCATGCAATAGCCATATGAACAATGTGAGAAATAAAAGTAAATAAAAATCGCCAAACAACTGCAAATACAACACACGAGGCAATTGAGAGTCGATGGAATATCGCTAGTGTACAGCCGGTATTAGTCTCCTATCACTGCTATTTATCAATATTCTGTTATCTATTTATAGGTTTGTATCATCTTGTATCAGTTTACCAGTCCTTTTGCACTGCCTGTTGTACCACATGTTATATGCAAGCAGAGGTTTGTAAACAAAATGGTACTCTTTCAATCTGCATTATATCACAATAATGTCTGAACATTACACATTTACCTTGGATAGTTCTGGTATATTTTCTATCCATCTTATGTATTCTTTGTACATACATTATCATATTCTCCATTTGTATAAATGTATCCATCAATGCTCTCATTTTTTATATAAAAGAACACATTAAACAAAATCTGCTTGACAGAAATTTCATCAGATGTATTGTTCTATTTTTGTGTGTGTGTTAATCATGATAAAGTCTTGTGACTGGATTCAATATTCCTGGTTGATAATGGGCCTGCTCCTGTAATGTCTGTACTTTCTGTCCGACTAATGCGCAGTTACCAAGGATCAACACCGCACAGTGTAACTGCGCATGCATCGGATAGAAAGTACAGACACTACAGCTAGAAAGGAGCAGGCCCCATATCTCACAAACAGGAAGTTGAGTGATAACTGAATTAACTGTATTACGAGTCGCTGGTCGTCATGTATGGGTGAAAGCTTCCTGCTGCGTAAAACAGTAACTCTCGCTCGCCACCTTCAATTATACATGTATAATGAGCTTCTGCAAGCCCCAATTTCTTATGTCTGAAGTTGAACCTCACTAACTCATATTACCATATTAGGCACAGCTTAGGTACAGCTTATTGGGGAATCTCTGGTTGAATCCAACATGGTAATGGTTAACCCTCTTTGGGAGCAAAGTTAATTTCCATTTATACTGCACAAGATTTTTCCCCCCGGAAGACGAGATATCATTTGGTTTACAATACCAACTTGACTTGTTTAATTGTCCAATCGGATGTGGGAACAGAGGAAAGAGAACAAAGAACGTGTGTCGTTGTAATCGGGTTTATTAGCACCCATTGAAACAAACAAATATTTTGAACAAGTTGTTATAATACATGAATTCCTGTAATAAAGCAATCAAACTAGAACGTACGCAAGTCATCAGGAAACGAGGATTTCAATTTCGTCCGTGTAGTGCATTAACGATAACATGTGCACTTGGCCTTGCACTGAATGGGACCGTCATCAGAGACTTACTATAAAGAGATTCTCACTACACTGGAGAACTCCCAACATTGAACGAGGGGAAAATACACACATTTGGGTATTAACAAGTAAAGCAGGGATGTACAACCAGACTGAACAAGTAAGTGTAAAACTACTAGTATATGCAATAAAATCACCTGCAAGTGTAAAAAGATTACCTTTTGTAAAAGGAGGCGAATCCTTTTTACATATACAGTTAAGAAAGCATTTACACTTGCGGTTAATCTTTTTACACTTATGGGTAAGCATATTTTTACACTTAAGGTAATTTTATTACACTTATGGGTAGTTTTACACTTATGGGTAAGCATATTTTTACACTTAGGGTAATTTTAGTACACTTATGGGTAACCATATTTTTACACTTAGGGTAATTTGATTATACTTATGGGTAGTTTTACACTTCCAGATTTACACTTATGGGTTGTACAGGGTTAGAACACTCACCCGACAGCCTGGGTATCACTTCTCAAAGCTCTCATGACTTGTAGTCATCTCTAATACATGGGGATTGTGCACTTACAAGTGTGCTATGGTCTTATAGTAGATATGAGAGCTTTGAGAAACGATACCCTGATCCTTTTCTCCTAATGTTAATAATATTAAAGGTATCCTATTTCATGTCTTATTCGGGCGAGTGTGTTTTAAAGTTCAAAGTTCCATCCCTGTTAAGGAAATGCAGAACTGCGAGATAAATTACCACATAATTCTAATAGTACACAAATAATTGATTCAATTTTGTTCTCATACTTGCAGAAAATATTCTCAGATATTCTTACAATGCCAAACTTTAAAATAAATAAAAAAACTTATGTTATATTAATGGGTCTCTGAATCCTACATCTAACTTATAAACACAACATGCTGGTATTTATACAAGCAACACTAAATGTAACATGTAACAAATCACTGTGTGCTTATGCTCTCGTACTTCCAAGAACGCAATCTTTTGAGATCAACACAGCATATATATTATCAGACCTCAGACTAGACTATGCTAACATATTGGTGCATCTTCGGAGTATATTTCTTACAGATATTACTATCATTGGTATCGAGCTTTTCTACAACCAAAAGTAATATATCAAGTGGGTAGTGCAAATTTGATCACTAATAGGTTGGAATGTTGCATACATACATCTGTATTGAGCTTTTACCTTTTATCTTTGTCGACAAGTTTTTGGTACGACTACATCACTCGTTTATTTTGAAAAGCTCATTGCATATAAATAATAGGATAAAGTCTTGAAAACTCCAGAGGGAATACAGTGATTATGTATTCACAGTGTTCAATATCCAATACATTTGATTAAAACAATACCAATCTTCTAAGCATACTAGAAAATCAACCCGCCTTGAGATATACAACCAAACTTGGAAATTATGACAGTAATATCGAACACTAATAATTTCAGGGATGGAAATTAACACTAGCCCAGGCCAATTCTCCCAATGCTAAAGGGCTAGTAGGAAATCATGTTTTTCATAAACTTTTGTTATTTGCATCACTATTCGGGCTAGTACATGTATGTTTTAATGGTACGTTTCCATCCCTGGACTAATAACATGCAGCCTCTTTATACATGTAGTGTTGCACCAATAAAACCTTCATAATTAACTTCACACAGCACACATTAAATATCACACCAACAAATGAAACTGTGTTTTTGGATTTTCATTATGTGCACACCTTCATTGGAGTTTCCATACTATCCATAGTTCCAAGTTAATACTTGAATCATTATCACACAAGAATCACCCTGAAAGTTTCACGATATCCTAAAGACATCTTCGCCAACTCAGTTACATCAACATTTTTCTTTAATATAACTGAGAATCGCGTTCAATATTACAGCTCTTATCTTGCTATTTTCTGGCATAAAATAATAATCTCATTTTTATTGGTGAAGCTCACGGATCTTTATATTGTTATGTCACAGAGATCTAACTCCTGTGTGATCTCGAAGAATCTTTGTGATCATTTTAACATCCTCGTTGCGCTCATGACCAACACATGACATTGTGACACAGTATTTTCAAGTAGGCTCGGTGGACGTGAGATTTTATTTTGAGCACACTCTGCCTCTGGTGGAGTGTTCTCGCGGGGACTAGCTGATGGCACATTCCAAGTCGTCGTGTTTCACTGGTAGGTTCATCATCTTGGACAGCGCACGACACAGGTAGGCCATGGTGCCGAAGCGCCCGCTGGGTGCGTTGTCGTAGAGATGCTGACATATTCCAGCGGCTCCCATGCTAGCCTTGATGACCTCTTCGGACATTTTCTGTAAAATTAAAGAAAGAAATTAATCCAGAATATAAATGCTACTAGCCAGTACGTTGACAAGAAATTTATAGTACCCTTTTTGAAGATAAGCATAAAATAGTAAATACCTAACATATTCCGATGTCTCCACCACATACACAATGGCAAAATGGACAGTATGGTAAGAAATGGACATTATAATTACTCACAGAACAGACAAAGTTATCTACAGTCCTGTTGTGTCGGGCCCCCGGGGCAGGATTTGAACTCAGGACCTTTGGCTCCAAAGTTGAACCATACTACCACTGCGCTACGCCCCTCCCCTTGCAGACTACCGCACTGACCTGGTCGGTGATGAAGATCCTGTTGGCCTCCTCCACCAGCTTGTCCACCTCGATGACGTGCCTCAGGTTGATGCACTGGCCATCATTCTCCACCATCAGGATAAGCACCATCAGCGCCTCCACCATCAGCTGGCGGTACTCTGGCTGCGGGATCTTGTTCAGCGCCATCTCCACCTGCAGGGCGAACTTGAACTCCCCCGGTGTCATCTGTACAGTAGTCACAGGAATAGGTAAAACAGTCGCAGAAAAACAGTCACAGGAATAGGTAAAACAGTTGCAGGAAGATAAACAGCAGTCACAGGAATATAATGGTTCGTTCGTTAGAAGTCGTGACTATCGTGTTTCCGAGTTCGCAAGTTGTAAAAAGCGTTCGTTTGGCAAGATATCCCATGAACACAACTTGTGAACTGGGGTAGGGTTTTCTGATTCGACGTTCACAACTCATGAAAACAATGGTGGGAACAGGGGAAACCATTAGTGGTAAACCATGAAAATAATTGTTAACTTTTCCCTACATGAGTTACACATAACTATAGATGACAGTTATGCTACACTTTTGAAAATTGCAACTTAGGAATGGTTTACAACTGTATTTACAAGTTGTTGACTGAAATTGAATCTTTTGAAACGATCCATTTTACTCTCTGCGCGAAAAACGCATTTCTCCCATCTGGGAAAAGTTTTATTATGCACTACTAGGACATACAAGGTATACATATTTTTTCAATGACATAAACGTATTAGCCAGCAGGGTAACATTATCCTTGATCTCTTTATTGACCTCCTTACCTCTTGTGTGAGACTGCCTGGCAGCCTGTGACCTCGGATAGACAGACCCTCACTCTGAAACACACCATGGGCCGTTACAGTACCAGTAATAGACAACACAGATTGGTCTGTTACTGTTACAGTACCAGTAATAGACAACACAGATTGGTCTGTTACTGTTACAGTACCAGTAATAGACAACACAGATTGGTC
>JAUTBV010089801.1:0-18819 GCA_032361325.1 Lepetodrilus fucensis | reverse complement strand
GTAGGTACCTGGAGCCACGTGGATGTACGTGTATGTGCGTGTAGGTATGTGTATGTGCGTGTATGTACGTGTATGTGCGTGTATGTGCGTGTAGGTACGTGTAGGTATGTGTATGTGCGTGTAGCCACGTGTATGTACGTGTATGTGCGTGTAGGTATGTGTATGTACGTGTAGGTGCTTGTAGGTACCTGTAGCCACGTGTAGCCACCTAGATACGTGGATAAAACATGGATTGATTAGTTGATTCTGTGTTGCAGAATGTTATTCTCTGTAAAATATGTCCTTAGATAAATGCATACTCGTGTAAGCTTTCATGCATTGCACAGTGAAAGAGACTTCCTGCTATCATCCATCACCAATAGTATACGTAACACTCGAGAGTGTCACAAACACACAGGGAATTCAAAAGCTAACTAGAGCAATATATTGTTCACCCAATAATTGCCAGTTACAAATTAATCTCCATAATTAGCATTGTTAACGCTGAAGAAACCACGTGCATCATGCGTTTGACATTAGAGTTGGAAGCCCAAATGTTTGTGTTTCTTTTTGACGCCCTTTGTAATGATGTGAAACTTGCCAATATGCAAGTACAATGCTGGAAGTTTGGTACGTCGTCCAACAGCAAGCAGATGCTACACTGAGGTCTCCGCTGCATTGAAGTGGTTCCTGAGAACCCACCGTGTGGAGGAATCCACCCACAAAGACATGCCATGGAAACAATTACGGCTGTTTTAGGATGTGTGTAGTTGGGGCTAATCAACACCATATTGGCTACAATGACTGGCAGCGTTAAAATACCTGCCCTATTGTTAAATGTAGTTTTGAGTGAGACGTCTACTAGGAATTTGATGTATTGTTCCGAGGAGATTTGGTCTTTTGAGTGCAGACTCTGTGTTACTGCAGGGGCCAGGGATAGGTCCTTATTTGTGTGTCTTCATGTAGCAATCTCATTGAAATCAGATGCTATATTCAATGCATTTTTATAAAAGTATGTTTGCATTTATGTTGGTCTCTTAATCCACAATAAATACACAACAGTGTGTTTCTCCTATTTTGAACACATGCGTTTCACATTTGTCACTGTTTTAACTGTCTGAAGATGTCGGCAAACTTACATACATAAACATTATTTTTTATATATACATTATGTAAAAAGACATCCTTTATAAGTAGATAACCGAGAAGTTGAATGTTGTCGCATGTTATGGGTTTCACAAAACTGTAATGATCTCTAATTAGGATTGATGAAGAGCGTTGTCAGAAATACATAAAGTGTGTAAGAATAATGAAATTGTTTCTACAGAAATGTCATGTTCTACATGCCACTGACAGAGTGTCCTATCAAGGCATTACACGATTTATATCTACCATTTCAACACGTTCAGCTCTCACCCATTAGAAAACGCATCGTTACTCCTATGTATTTAGTAATATTCTGTTATCTCGACAGGTGGCGTATTGGTGACTTCTCCGCGTGTTCTAGCACGTGCGGAGGCGGGGTGATGGCTCGGAGTGTCAAGTGTATACAAGAGTTCGCCCTGGGCCCCGAGAACGTGCTGCAGCTTCCGGATATCATGTGTCAGAGACCAGTTCCGGAACGGGACCGGAAGTGTAACGTACAAGACTGTCCGGCGGACTGGGTTGTTGGCGAGTGGGAATCGGTCAGTTGATCTTCGTTAACGTGTTATTGCAGAACGGAGAAAGAATGTTAAGAAACACATTAATTTCAATTTGTTTCTCTGCACCAGGCCCTGAGATTAGGAAAAAATTGAGTACGATGACATGTCCAAGATCAAATTCTATATGGAAATTTGTGAACAAAACCTTGAGTTGAGCATCATACTGAAATACCTTTCGTAATCTCGCGGCCTGAACAATACCACCCACATATCGAGGATTATGAATGTATTAATATAATATGCTTATTATACAGCAGTGATCTATATATAATTCATTTCAAAATATCACTTCAAATTAAATATAATTTAAAGAAAGGTAACAACCATCTGTGTTTTATATTACAGTGTTCTGTGACGTGTGGGGTTGGCGCCATCAGCCGAAAGGTCACGTGTGAGCGAAAGTCGGGAGACGGGAGGACAACTCTCGTGAAAGATCGGGAGTGTCGGCCTAGTGACAGACCACAGTCGGAGAAACTATGCAATCAAACCGTGTGCCCAGAAATTAAAATCAAATCACAAGAATTACGATTTTTCCAGTTAAACAAAATGAGAAAGGTTCGCTTAGTGATCGGCTCCAACGCTGCGATCCTGCCTGGAACTTCAGTGATAATCAGATGTCCAGTCAAAGGATTCAACAAACGGAATTTGGAATGGTTCAAAGATGGCCACCGGATACGCAGGGGCCGACGGGTAAATGTGTCCAAGAAAGGAAACCTGCGTATTCGTAAAGGACGCTCAGACAAAGACGCAGGCATGTACTCCTGTAAAGCGGGTATCTCAACCGCTAATTTGACTATTGTGTTCAGTAGTGTCCTCGACCTACTCAGACAAACTGTTGTCAGAGAAAAATACCTCTTAGGATATTTATCAGACGGTTCTCATGCCGTGAATTCAGCATTATATAAGGACCCTTTCGATAGGAAGAAGAAGTCCCTGCAGATAGTAGTCAGTGAGTGGACGCCGTGCACTGTGTCTTGTAATGGCGGCATCAGAGAGAGGAACGTCAGCTGTGAGATCATCACCAAGGATTATTTCGAGTCGTTCCCACTCAGTGTGTGTAGAAACGCCAGGCTGCGGGTTCCACCAGGGAAACAACCCTGTAATGAAGATCCATGTGTGAAGTGGACTTCTGGAAACTGGTCTGAGGTTAGTATTAAAATGCGGGAAAGAACTTGTGGTAATATATTGCTTTTTATTCTAATAAAATAAAAGAGGATACTTTAGTAATGTTAGGCTACTATTGGCGTGTATGTTTCAGTGCGGCATTGAAGGTTGTATTACTGTTGGCGTGCATGTTATTGTTAGAGTATATGTTTCAGTGCTGCATTGATCACAGCTGTGTTACTATTGACGTGTATGTTTCAGTGCGGCATTGACAGCTGTGTTACTATTGACGTGTATGCTTCAGTGCGGCATTGACAGCTGTGTTACTATTGACGTGTATGTTTCAGTGCGGCATTGACAGCTGTGTTACTATTGACGTGTATGTTTCAGTGCGGCATTGACAGCTGTGTTCGCGAGAGCTATGCGGTCCACAGGCGCAGGGTGAAGTGTTTGAGGCTGGACAACACCCAGGACGTTGATGAGAAGTACTGCAACGTCAGCCGCAAACCCATCGCCCTCAGCGAGTGTCCAAACATCCATTGCAAGGCCATGTGGAACGTCTCCGAATGGTCCCATGTTAGTACACGACGTCAACTGCAATCATCAAAGTCAAATCGTTTATTCGTAATATAATAATAATCTCATTTGACGTTACATGCATCAAGTTAATGGAATAGACTGTTCTTAATTAAGAAAGACTAAATATTAATTTAAACTATATACGATCAAGGCGCTAGTATTCGCAAAGTAGCTTAATATGTCAACGTGTATTTAGAGCGTATGAGAATTGCATGAACATCAAACGCACGCACGTGGTAATTAAACATGTTATGGTCGTGCAGCCTCTTTAAACTGTCTAGAATTCTTTCCGTGGAAATGTCGAGTAAGAGGGTTTAGACCAAAGATCAAATAAATCAAATCCACATTAGTTTATCTGACTAATGAAGTTACGTCGCTTTGATATACTGGCTATACTGAATCATCCTAAGGGCGTCGACGAAAACTAATTCAAGATTCCCCGATGGTTATTGCTGTAGTTTAGCGTGTTATCATGTTGTGAAATATTCTGTGTGGGTTTAAATATTAGTACAATCTTGTCTTTGCTATATAAGAACATGATCATAATTTGTTTTACGTATCTACTATCTATATTTAATTCTTGTTCGGAAAAGCATATCAAGTTAACAATAATAATGTGGAAAGATGGTAAATATCGGATAGTGTTTTATGAGATTTCACTCGCAACTACTTTCATGAAAGAATACCAGAAGGTACCATAATTTACCAAATGTTCGTATTTTAAAGGGTAAAATATCTTACTTAATTGTGTTACACGGAAGATGTATTAGGGAAACCTCCCAGAAGTCATACCTGCCAACATGCAGTTATACAGTTTACACAAAGATACATTGAGCAAATCACTACTCGTTGAGGTATGAAATGAACTGTTGAGCATACACTAAATTTAGAATTAGTAACTCTATAAAATATACATTCAAAATCAAACGTTATTACCTTTTCTGTATTGGGGACAAGGGGGACACACGTACATTATTATTTCCAGATATTGTTGTTCCTAAAACAGTACGTTTTCTACGTCCACAGTGTCTGGCGGAGTGTGGGGAGGAAGGCTTTCAGAGCCGGATGTTGACGTGTATCTGGGACTTCACCGGCAGACCAGCAGGACGGGGCTGTGAGAGGCTCAGGAGGCCAGTCGTCACTCAGAAGTGCCGGGGCCGGAAGTGTTCAGACAGTATGTACACCGTACTGCGTGATATTCGTCTAACTTGTATATAACAAGCTGCGTTTGTCAAAATAAAGTCAGAATCGTCAGACATCGGAAATATATGTCTACATCATCTGAGTCATCCTCGAAATTCAGGCCATTATGACTAATTAATTTAATATATATTCAACGGGTGTTAAGTAGTCATAATTGCCGGAGTTTCGAGGTTGCATCAGAGTATGAGCCATAATGTCAATGTTAAATTTTTTAAAGAATATCCCAAATTCATCCATTTTCCCGTCAATACACTAGCTATGACAGACACGCCTTTCTTGTTCTGTTTTCAGAGTGTGTGGACGAGTCCGACTATTGCAGCATCGTGAAGCTGATGAGACTGTGTCGGTTTATTAACTTTAGACAGAAGTGTTGCTCTAGTTGCACAGAAGAGAGCAACGAGTCATGACACTAGGTCCGGTAATGATACGGGTCAGAAGAAGAAGAAGCACCCCGCCATACTCCAGTCCATGTCTTACACTGACGGACATTGACACAGGGGGAGGCATACACCTTGATAATCATGATGGTCCTAATCGTGTTGAACACTGATTACTTTCCAAAGATAAGTTAGTTGTTTCCCACGACAATGACGGGTAGACTGTCATCATAGATATTGGTGTGATGCCCCTTAGTTACGACACGCAAGTCTGGCTGTAGTCGATGTAAAGCCGAATGACTGCTCAAAGGAAAGCCAAAGAGTGACTGAAACCATGCATCAAGATGTTGACGAAATAGCTGGAAACGGTACGAGGACAGTCTTATTGAGATCTGATCAGTGTACAGAATTATCTTCCTGGCTTCTGTCTATTGTATACCATACAAAACGTCTTCTTGGCGTCTTATCTGTGTACAGAATGGCTGTCTTGACATCTGATCAGTTTACAGAATGGTCTTCTTGACATCTGATCAGTGTACAGAATGGTCTTCTTGACATCTGATCAATGTACAGAATGGTCTTCTTGACATCTGATCAATGTACAGAATGGTCTTCTTGACATCTGATCATGCACAGATATCCACCGTGTTCCTGCCCACCAATCGAATTGCGATCCAAAAGGAACGATTTCACGGTCAGAGTTTGCTTGATAACTATTTTGATTCCACATCAGCCCAACACTGCCACATCATGACAACAGGCCAGAAAACGTGTAGAACGTTAACAAATCCTGTGTTGTACGTCATATTACCTCATCTGAACTCGTCTCGTGGGATCATGATGTCCCGTGTTTCACTGTTGATGTTACACATGTGTTCCTGTATTTTAAAGACAGATGTCTGTTCTGTCACGATAGTGTTGTCCATCCCAGAACTTTGACGAGAGCCAGTGCATGGCTTAGATTATATCCAGCAGGCCTTCTTGTCATTATCATCTTATAGCCATGTTGTTTGTGTACTAGCCATTATAGTTATTTATTATTAAAATACACCAATGTCCATCACTGTCATCGTACTATGAAGAATGTATATCGTAATAATCGTATATGTTAACATACTACATGTACTTAACCTAAAAAATCGTTGTAATTCAACAACAGAGTTATCATTGGATTATTAATCGTTTCCTTCCAAATCGTAATATTCCGTAATTCATGAAAGTAGCTATACAGTCAATTAACAAAATGTCGTGTAATATAGTGAACATACCTTTATAGAATTAACTAATTATTCTGTAGATATTTGTTATAATTGTATTGATTTTAAAGACATTAGTTTATAAACAACTGACTTTTGTCATTAATCATCAAGGTAATACTGGTTTCGTGATTGGCATTTTACTCCATAATAATTTATTAATGTATATGTATTATATGTATATGTGTTTACTGGTATAACGAAGCATGCATTTTCTCAACGATTTTATATAAACTGAGAATTCGAATGCTAATCCCAATTTTATCATATTGCATTCAGTTATAAATTATATGTTCAAAGTCTGAACGCCGTTCTTCAGAATTAAGGGGAATGTAGAGACTTTGAATAAATAATATTAATTTGATTAAGTATTGGAATTTGCATATGATAATAATCGTTCTATTGTGCCGGAAGTTACGTATATGCTGCATGCACGATTTACTTCATACTATCTAACATTGACAACTATTGTGATATTGTCTTGAAATTATATTCTTAATAAAACTGACTGTTCTATACATATTGTACCGTTTTCGGCAATGTAAACTTAAATAATGAACAATAATACAGTAAAAGGTTCTAAACGACATTACTAATTACAGATTAGATACAACATAGGCATACATAAAACTATTTGCAAATTATTAGAAAATATCATGCCATTATAATTACAGATCATTGTAGCTTAAGAATAATGTCTTTCTTAAAATTGTATTTGATATTATTTTCTTGGAATCGTCTCGATACTACAGCAGAAACAATGTCTACCTCTACGCACACATTATTGTTCTTCATATGTTCCCCTGTGTGTACATACTCGCATGGTCTTGCCCCTCTTTGGAATAGTCAAGCTGGCATAGAATTTCGAAATAAAGCGAATAACAAATCGGAAAGCTCAAATATTTACCTATCAATAAAACCAATGATAATTCAACTATAATTCAACTAAAATTAGTCATCATAATGATTATTTTATCCTTGTATTGCGTTTGATAACGTCTTTTAAGAGTAGCATGTCCGGCGAGTATGTACGAAGCAGATGACCCGGAAGTGTATAGTGCCCCCTCCCCAATGTAACCTCCGTAGTGTCTGTCTAGCCATGTAGCGGATCTGTGTGACCACGTGTATGCTGTCTAGTGTGAGTGTGTGTGGTATGTACTGGTCACGTGATGTAGACCATTACTCGACGTCCATAAACCAAAGTGTACAGAGGAATAGCTTGTAATTTATGTCAACAATATTCCGCTGGAATAAATAATCCAACAGTGTTCTATTGTTGTTTTCAGTTTCTATGACAAGAAATACTCAGCATGTGAATTGATGCGAAAATACTCAACATGTGAATTGATGCGAATTAATTATATAGCTGTGTGAAAGCATCCTCGAAAACACAGGCCATTATGACTACACTAACCTCCATAAACTATAATATTGGAAAGTATAGGAAACTAATTAAGATTCTAATAGTTTGCATACGAAATGACAAGAAAATATTCATATGTGCGAACAGTTATTACAATGAGCATCGTTAAAGTAGCCAATGGCAAAGTAACCAATATGTACAGAAGTATGTATCCGTGATATGTAGAACAAAACTCCAGTAAATGCTTATAAAGCATAATATATGCCTACATTGCGAGATAATGACACTGCAAGAATAGATAGTGTGACAGAAAGACCACTACTAGAATAGGGTCTACTTTGTGTGACACAGCGACAGCGACAAGTTGAGCAATTATACTCAAATAAATTAATTAGTAGCCTTTTTGAACATATAACTTAGCTGTACATTAGCTCAACAACGAAGCATTTCCAAACGTCTACGGGCTCCAGGTACTCTTCAAGAACTTGCAGAAGTATAAGACGAAGAATGGCACCAGATTCCTAAAGAAGAGTTCTGAAATTTGGGAGAAAGCTTCCCCACTGTTGACGCTTTATTTATTTTGTTGAGTATATTTCAATAATAAAACCAGTACCGTGTAAGAATGCATAATATAGTATAAGTTTAGTTTGACATGAAAAAAGTGAATGAACGGCATCTGTGTTTTCTCAGACATAGGTCAAATCTATGCTCAGACGAATACATTATTTCCGTAACTGTGAACTATTTCAGTGTTCTTTTCCAAGTTCATTTTTGAATGTCAACCAATAAATCGTGATTATAAATAGTTGGAGAACTCGAAATCGTAAAGTTTGAAATAAAAGACCACGTTATTTGATAGCCGTGATGACTTTAACAGAAACACTGAACAAGATAAGGCTGAAACTAAAGAAAGTCATGACATGTAGAATAGTCTCTTGACATTGTAGCTATGTACAGTCAATGGATAAATTACAGAAATCTGCAAGCTTTCGTGTAGAACGGGAAACATTACATGTGATTAATTGTCCAGTTAACTGGCTAGCTCCTTGCGATTTTATCTCTTTGATTGAAGCCTTGTTTCACAGAGGGCTTGGCTTTTTCCGACCCAATTCTTACATAATAATTTATTTTTAAATTTATCAAACATCCTATCAACAGTAGTGTATGTTCGCTGTCAAGATTGCACGATTCTATCAGCGGGCGATACGTTGTTAAATTTAAAATAGGCTCTTACAGAACATATGGAGATAAAATGCCAGTTCAGATTACAAGGATAATAATGGTGACATGCAGCGGAGGGCATTGCCTTCTTATTTTTCTCGTTTCATTTAAAAATGTATACAGCATGAGGTAAAACAATTTGTTTTCTGACAAAACTATGAGTGTATGTTTGCATAAAATGTACATTAGTCTACATGTATATTCGCTTGCATAAAATGTACATTAGTCTACATGTATAGTCGTATTGCCTAGGTTCCACTGGGGCGAATAGTTCCGGGAATTAATACGAATAAGGAAAATGGATTCGCCTGCGAATGGTGGCGATATTTTGTTAAATATTTTGTAGCAGGATATGACTTGATATATAGATTTGAGTCATTCAACATTGGAAATAGGACGTTGCTTGGCATAAGTATAAGTTTTCATTATGAAATAAATTAGATAATTAATGTTTTAAAGCTAAATATGACAGTTACAATTCCACATGAGTTCCGCATGGAAGCGAATCCCAGCAGAATGTAAAAATCATTGTCAACAAGAGCTTGATAAAATGTACATACATCCGAAGCATGTCGTCGAGTTTTGTTAGTATGGTCTTATCAACGAGTGTTGATGTGTTGATATGTTGATATCAAAAGATACGAGGGTGAGAAAGACTGAACTTCATTCAAGTGTTCCTGTGAAGTCAAGAAAACGTAATATTGGAAGCAAATAATTACAACTTGATAATTCAATTAAAAATCAAATGAACAATGTCATGATTGGAAAATGAAAAATAGCATTAAATAATAATTTAACATCATTTCATAACTTTATATTGTGGAAAATGTCAATGGTTCCATTCAAGACAGCAAAAATGGTAGTATTTTACGTACACTTCGACTACCGAGTTCTTCTTTCTTTGAAGGATGAAAAGCATTCTACGCAATTAGAGTTACTTCCCCTATCAAAACAACTTAATGAAGTTTACGCATTGTTTTTCTCAATATGTCACTTGTTGCATATAATTCCAGTGATGAAAGCGGTCAGAGTGATGCAGAAGATGACGGTCAAGCAAAGCACGTGTCAAAAAACATAACTAGAACAGTAGCAAGTGGGGAAACGGATAATGTTGTCAGTGTCAAATCTACAAATAATGGCAGCTCGCTTTCCGTTCCAGTGCCAGCTGTGAAAGCGTCCCAGGCGGCTTTTGTGGACACTGACGGTTCGGTCGTCGATCTACTCAAAGGTGCCACGTCGCTGCATACACATTGCAACTCTTTTAGCGATATAGTATAGCTACTGCTATTTGAGCAACGGATGGCAATGACTGAACGTTTGCAAATTAAGTTATTCATACATGTATATCAGGGGTGCGTTCAAGCTACGTATCGATATGTATTGCTATGTATTGCCGTTCAGCCAGCACCCGTAGCAATACGTATTAATACTTTTCACTACGGGTCTGGAGGTCGTGCTCTGTGTAGGAAAAGCGATACAAGTAGGGAAAAGTATTGTATTCATGCATTCTAGCTTGAACGCACACCAGGTTGCCCTTTTTGATAAATACGTAGCTCGAGATTCCTCTAGCCTTAATGGTGACCATAAGAGAATTTTTATATATGATATGATCAGTCAATGGCTAGACAGGTTCAGCACAACACTCGATCTAGGAGTACACACTGATCTAGTAGTTACCCCTCGATCTAGTATTGAAAACAGTCCAAAAGCCCTATAAAAACGAAAATTTACGTTAGTACAGCCTTGCATTTGGAGGTCGCAAGATGTACGCTTGATCAAATGAACCGCCGATGAATTTGCTAAACATTTTTTGTCGGTTTCTCAAAATCTTTTACGGCAGTGTCTGGCACCAGAGGAATCAAAGAGGGCCCCTTCAAATGAAAATGTGACTAAACTTGTGAAATACAAGTAGAAATGAGACAGAACTTACCTCGTGCATGTATCCCTCGTTCCTCGTGGTTATTTGACCGGAAAATGACTAGTGGCGACGGGAACATAGGCGACAGGGGCGGATTATCCATTTCCCCCTTCAGCACTGACATCTACGGAGGAGCAAATACACTAATGTATAATCCCAAACATCTTACATATAATTTAGAAAATAATAGTGTATTTGCTCCTCCGTAGATGTCAGTGCCACCAGTCATTTTCCGGTCAAACAATGTGTTCCTTCCAAAATAGACATGAAGTGTAATGGTTAGTGAATCAATTTCTAACGTGATTGCGTGTATTTATGTATTTATGCCACCCGTAGTGAATTAACCCAACGCGCCGGATCCGGATTGTACTTTATAGAAAACCCTATTTGCTCCCCCTGTAGTTATAGGGTGCCAGAATAGATAGCAAAATAGTAAACGGGGCATCTTATAGCTACAGATCTGCAGCTAATATATACGTAGGCACCCGTGATTGATTCAATAGTTATCACTAGTGAGGGTACATGTATCTAACATGTCTAATGAATAGTCGACACCAGTGGGTCAATCGGATGCATGTTTAACATCCAATAATCAGCAAGGTGGAGATCAAGGGCCTTTTATTAATACATTTAGCCAAATCTCAGTTACAAAATCTTAACTTCAGTTTTGCAACCAAATAAAGCAATTTTGATGACTGTTTTTGCAGTAATTACTCTGTATTACTTTATTCAGCCGTGTGCTGAATAAATCCATCAGATTTTATAGAACAGCAGGTGGACAGCTGATGAAACAGCCTGGGTATTTTTGTGAATTTGAAGTATTATCATCACAAAAATCAATGATTGTGATATAGTTCCTAGAAGGGGCCCTTGATGGAGGCAGATGATTCGCCCCTTTGCGAGTCATTGTCTGTATGATAGACAGGGCCTCAAACGATTATTGGGTATCGCAGTAAATGACCCTGTAAGTCTCATTGAATCTGTAGACATGTAAATCAAGATAAAACTGTAGATAATATCTAATTCTGATATACAACTGATTTGAGAGAATAACAGTCACCATCATTTGTGTCCAGGTCTGCCAGCCCCCAGGGACGGAGAGGAAGGGGGCGTGGCTGAGGACGAGTTGGAGGAGGAGGTCAAACCCAAACCACAGCAGGTGTCCGACGCCCCAAAACCTCCCATCAAGAAGACAAAACAAACAGTCAAGATTACCATCCCAAAACTAAGACACGTACGTATTGTACAGCTAAACTGCATCATCAGTGTCACAGTTTTGGTTAGCTCAGGATTCCTTCCATCTTCGCTTATGGGCGAGATTTCCGCTGCAACGTAAAGTATTAATTCAATCAAAAACTCTAGTCTTCCATGCTGACCATTGGCTACTTTTTAATATGGCTACTATGGTCTCCCCTGACCATATTAAAAGTAGCTTGCAGTCAGAAGGGAAGACTAGAGGAATCTTGAGCTTAAGTTTTGGGGTGTGCCAGATATCGAAAACTGCTGCATCATTACAAACACTCTATAGACTGATGTTTTCTTTTACGTTTTATAGTTATCTATCTATAATGATTATGACTAACTTATGATTGTGCCCATATGTTATTTTAAATATCATAGTCTGTGTGTAATCATGATGACAATAATAATAATATTAACAAGTGTATTTATTACCATCCAATGCTTATCAGGATTCAGGCGACGAGGATGAGGAGCCAGTTGTAAAGAAAGTAAAAGTTACAGAAAGTGGACAGGTAAGTGAAATCTCTTACATGAATTACACGGTTAGAAGCTCACACTCGCCATACCATTTAGTGACCCACAATTGAAGACAGTCTTATGATATTTTGGTCAATATGTGTTTAAACTAAGACTGTTCAGCATTGTGTACATGATTTAACAAAAAAACTTAACTGAATTTTTATTTTTTATTTTTGTGTTTGTATATGTTATCGATGATCAGTATTTTGTCTTGTGGTATTCCAGTGGAAAAGAGGACTGTTTGCATTGTTACCAGAACCTGTGCACGCTGTGAGAAAAGAAGCCAATAGGATCCTCATACCACACACATTATCAAAAAGGCCACAGGCCAAGACCTCCAAACCTAAAGCATCCACAGCGGGGAAGGAGAAGTCGGACTCTGGTAAGGATGCAGGGTACTCCAAGCGCTACACAGCTTTCGGTGGTTTGACTGGTTACGACTCGGACAGTGACGATGACGAGTCCTCGGCTCCGATCAATTTCTTTTCACTGGAATCTCAATCGGATAAGTCTGCGACTCCGACAGTGTCATCAAATCCTGACGTAGAAGACCCCGAGTCCCGAATTACGAGTAGCAGCAATGTGACAAGTGACTCACGGGTAGAGGAGACGTCCTCAAAAACAGTCCCAGTGAAGTCTGCGATGGACGATGTTGAGCTGCCAGCAGTCGTGAGTCACGTGGAGGACTCGAGTGCGTCGTCTGCCGAGGTCGAGGCCGAGTTGCCATCTGCTTCATTTGAACTGCCCACAGATCAGGATGCCCCGCTGTCGTTCAAGCCGAACCTGACTCAGCCGAACCTGCTGTCAGCCGCGGCCGTGAGTTCACGATACCACTACTATCAGCCTACACACTCTTCATATCAACCACCATTGGATACCATCCAGGAACCACCGGTTAGTACTTTGTTGAATTGATCACCATGACAACCCAATACTGTCAACATTGACTGTTCTACCTTTGTACTATCAGCATTGTCACAATGTCACAGTACAATCTTTCTTCTAGATTATTCCTTGACTTCTCGTGTATACATATCTTTGAAGCACTGTCTTTCTCCTTAAATTTCTTATTTAAGAATATGTTTTATATCAACAAACCGCAGACTCAGAGTTGTGCTAATGTTACCTTTAACATTTATATAAGCATGTGTTGATATAATAATTTATTGACAATAATAATAATAATAAAAGTTAACACTTGCATTTATGTAACACATCATTCAATATTACAGTGTTGAAGTATTTTACTTGAAGACACTCAAATGAGATTATCTAAATATATTTGATATTTATGGTATATCATGTTATATGATGTGTTGCAGTCAGGAGAACAAGGTGACGATGGTTATCTGCCGGAGGAGGAAGTCAGCAAGTATATGCAGGATGAGCAGGTGAGACATACTGGAGGTTTCTACCAGAGTGATAATGTATTACACACGACTCTAAGCTGCATCTTTCTACTTAACCCTCTACCGTATAGAGTAGACCTTGTTGAAGACTGAATGGGTGAAAGATTCCTGCAGCGACGTTAAACTCCATATTCACTCACTCATTGTTGAAGACCGAGCCAGTCTTAAAAGATATTTTGTACTATTATTTTCAGTAATCAAAATTTGAAATATTTATCCTAAGACCAGTTCATGTAAACTCACGGCATGTATCGCCATGACAGCAACTCCTGTCAGCATTTATATTAATTCACTTTATTGACATTCCAGTTTCTGAGGTTACAAGGCAAACACAAACGAGGAAAGGAGGAAATCAACATAATAGACGCCAACATGGACGACTTTGTGAACTCGGTGGACGTCACGAAGAACTTAACGGAGGAGTCGTCATACCAGTCTCACAGGGCCAAGGACAACAACCCCACCCACCAGCAACGCCGCAAGAAACAGATTACATACCTTGCATACCAGGTAACTGTGGCGTCGTAGTCTCACTCTAGGTTAATACTGTTGGCTGTATTTGATTCGCGACTCGATCAACCCTAGGCTGACAGTCGAGTGGTAAATTACTAATAGAACACCTCGTGATTCACCTGCGAGAGGTCAGGTGTATACTCTCCACTTCAGTAGGAGTTGACACTCTTGAAGTGAGAGCTGAAAGCCGGAAAACGAAAGCACAGATAAATTTAAATTTTATTCGACTGTTTTAACATGTTGACAATATAGTCTGGGTGAGTAAGCAGTTCAGTCTAAGTGAGTCAATTTATTTATTAAAGGGCAAGTTCATAATGATATATAGGCCTCATTTTTCAACATCTTTTATTTTCAAAATATAGATATGCTTATTATCTTCTCAACAATATATACTTTTTCATAATTCTTTTAATATTTAATTGAAATTTTAATATTTAATTGAAATTCATGAATAGAATACAGCCATTGTGTTTGACCAAACAAGGTACTTTGTATTTTGTACTATATTCTACATGTGGGATATTGTGTCATCTTGGTCATGTGTTACCATTCTTCCGTGTGATTTGTTTGTTAGTATTTGTTCTAATGATTTGTATGTCATGTATAGATGTTGATACTAATGTGCTGATGATAAGGAAAATGTGATTTTAATGATAGTGATTATGATGATTTTAACAATTAGTAATATTTTATTATTTATTATTGTAATAATTACAATTATTCTGCTTACAGGCGAAGGAACACGAAATCGAGCTTAAGAACACGTGGGCAGCAAATAGAATGACAAAGAGACAATCTCAAGCCAAGTATGGTTTCTGAGATATTCGTTGTAGTTTCCTTGATCTATTAATGAAATAATTGTACATACAATGTTCAGTATGTACTGCTCTCTTATGCACCAAGAAAATGTAAATAAATGAATATTTGAAATGGTTCATCACTTTTTTTCGTTTTCTTGCCTATGATGAGGGATTGTGGTAGTTATACAGATGGTCTTTCGTCGTCGACAAGCTCAGATAGTGGCCGAGTTGAGAGGCACAGAGCTTGACAGGGTATCATTTCTCAAAGCTCTCTTATCCGCTAAGAGACCACAGCACTCTCTTATATTAGCAGTGTATTAGCAAATTAGCTGAAATCAAATATAAAATCAGGAATAGATGTAAGAAATGACCATGTATGTATTTTTATAATTTATTCATGTCTGTTTATCAAATTCTCCACTTGTAAGCCTTAAACAGTAGTGTAGTTAACAGTATCACAATGATGTATTAACCCTCTCCCTGCTGAAGGCGATTTAAGTTGCCCAATCACATGCAGAAATAGAACACTTTGATTTTATTCAGCAGGGAGAAGGTTAAAAGGGAGTTCCACCATTAAATATAACTCATAAAAATAGAATCCAACTTCTATGAACATGTAAAATATCACCCAATATATTCTGAGAGTATGAATGTCAAATCCACAATTACACTTATCTAGTTTATTTTACCCAAATAATTCAGTCCCCTGTTCCACATAGCAGTCATAGTGTTATGAAAGTCGTGACTCCTTATTGTGTATATGTTTATATGATGTTACAACTCCCTCTGTGATATGGCTGCCTGGTCCATAAATACATTTTATTTTCTCATCTGCCACTTTGCATAGTATATAAAAAGTACGAAAGTATCCTGCATTTGAATATTTATGTGTACAATATCGTGAATCGATTTGGATTCAGGTGTCTTGGCACATCTTGACCATGACATAATTAAAGCCTGCTCAGAAACATTCATGCAAGAAGCCCACATATAAATATGGCATGTGGGATTTATTAAGCAATACATATACCAGCATATCAAGTGGCAATACAGTAGCCTCTCTCCATGCTGAAGGCAACCAGAGGTGCTCTAAAGAGCAGTGCCTGTGTTTAACCCAACAGGGAGAGGGTTAATGGCATAAATCTCATCTGCAGTTACGGATGGTCAGTTTGGATTTACCGTAATGTAAAATAAAAACATATTCACTTGGCATGTTCATCATCACTTTTCTACCTAAATAAATATTTTATTACCAAATGTTCATACTTATCCACGATGTCAACTTAAATTAAACAGATATAAATAATGGTATTAATGTAGAGTTATTTTCCTTTTGATATTTGGACATGATCAGAAATATATCTTTCAACTACTTGAAACTTTAGGACTACTCTGTCTGTTCTAACAGAGAAGATATTAGGAGTAACTCGTATTATATATATTTCAATAAAAATGTTAAAATATGAAAATATTGACAACTAAGTATTTTCAATGGTATGAAGCTGGTTGAATACAACCCTTGGTTAGAGAAATCAAATGTAAGTTTCAGGTAAAAAATTGTTGTAAAAAGGTCGTCATCTAGGTCTGGTATTTTATCAATGTTGGCATCTTATTGAAGATATTTGGGTTAAAAATAATATTTAGAGTGGCAATATATTTAACAACATCAATTTGGCATCGTAAAGATAATATTTAGATTTAAAATAAAATGTTTTGGTATATGGCACAGATTTGCTAATGACACTATAGACCTACCGGTAAACTATAATCACTGGACAATTCATCATTGAATATCATCAATATCATAATCTAATACACTTGGATGGAAGCTCAAGTACCTTAATGCATTGATTCATACATGGATATTCATATAAAACATGTACATTTCCAGTAGAATCGGGCATGGCAACAGACGATTGTGATTTCAGCTCCAAGCCACATCCAAATTGCAAATAAATCAACCCCCATGACAAATAAATCAACATATTTCTGCAGATCTGCATACAACTGCCAAGCCTATAAGATGCTGCCTCATCTTTGAGTATTGAAAGTTGTGGAAAGACCATAATAATTAATGTAATATTGCACCAATATAGTCATACTGTGAAAACACATACAAATGTAGGACGTGACAATCTAATTAACATTAACAATTTTCTCTTCCCTCCAACAAGTTGAGTATTTGTTCCCATGACCTTTTGTGAACTTGTCTACTGGCCAATCAGATAGCTGTACACACATTTGACATATATTAATGATATAGTGCTTGCTCTGGGTAGCCAGTCGACAACAGTTTCTTATAGACTTACCACTCCTTAACTCTCCATACTGGAGGCAACCAGAGATGCCCTAAAGAGCTGTGCTGGTGGCTAATCCAGCAGGGAGAGGGTTAATCCAATGATATTCCCCTATTAGCAGCATATGTACTGTACTTTTATCTATTATCTACTGATAAAGGTACTCTAGAGAAGAGTACTCTTCAAAACTTGAGTGTTTACCGTGTTTGCACACTTAAAAACTCGGCTTTTAGAGAAGATAGTTGGAGAATTCATAAGGGAATATATATAAATGTATTGTTGCTTGAGCACGTGCCCTACCATGATTGGTTATAATATTAATGATCTTATTTGATTGGTTAAATACTAGCTTTATATTGTATCACATGGAGGTCACAAAAGGTCAGATCTAGGATTTTCATAGCTGCAGTTCTGTAGCTAAAAAATGCTGTTTACTATTTTGCCATCTATTAATAATAGTATTATGGCAAAGAGTACCATAATAGATGGCAAATTAGTTAATGGGGAATCTTTTAGCTAAAGAACTCCAGCTAGGGTTTTCATTGTGGCAGAAATGAAGTAAAGTTTAATTTAAAGTAAATTGTTAACATCATTATACTTGAAACAATAACATGGGCATAATAGATATATAATATTTACATAATTGTACAGGAACAATTGAACATTCATTAGAAGCTGGAATTTCAGCACACCATTGACAACATACAGTTTAATCACCCGGTTATTCCAAATGCAAAAACTATAGAACAAATCATAATTGAGTCATCAATTAAATTGTAAGAAATAATTGTTGGCTATCAATATTTATACAATTTCTTTTAAATAAATAAATTAATAGACTAGACTATTTAAAAATGGCTGCCAAAATGGCCATGTTTGAAAATATATTGAAAACATTTGGGGCAAACCAAAGTCAACAGAAATATGCATGCTAAATCAGCACTACATATGATTACCAGTCAATGTGTATCTAAGTACATTATCAAAATAACAATTTAAGAACGATGACATGATTCTAGACTAACAAATACCCAACATACAGGGAAAGTTAAATTGCACTGCGGGCAACATACCAGTACATTTTAATATATAACACCTATTGTGCCTTTGCTATTCGTACTGATTTGGCCTGTGGGGCAAGTAGCTCAGAATGTTAGTATAGAACCCTGAATGACCATATACATAATGTGTATGCAGTGTTCGAAATAGAGCCCATCCGCACGCCCGCGACAGGTTATTTTCAGCGAGGACGGGTAACGTTTTATCCTTGCACACCTGCATGTCATGTTACTTTTTGTTTGTTTTTCAAGATGTATATCATCGATCACTGGCCAAC
>JAUTBV010089790.1:0-18829 GCA_032361325.1 Lepetodrilus fucensis | reverse complement strand
ACAGAAAGTTAGCATTAAGATATATATAGCATTAAACCTCAATTACCTAGGCTAATGCAACAGAAAGTTAGCATTAAGATATATATAGCATTAAACCTCAATTACCTAGGCTAATGCAACAGAAAGTTAGCATTAAGATATATATAGCATTAAACCTCAATTACCTAGGCTAATGCAACAGAAAGTTAGCATTAAAATATATAATAGTATTACCGGTAGCGGTCAGTGGTGCAATTAGTTAATAATAAGTTCATGCCACCGGGTCCAGATCGTCAGTGGACTGTAAATGAAACTGAAATACTTTTTCTTTGTTTCAGGGATGCATCATTTGGTGCGTGTACATATAACCTGACATTGTTAGACACTCTGCACGGCTTGAGTAAGGTAGGTAATGGTCTTAGTGTATCTGGATGTTTTGTTGTTGCAAATGGCTGAAAGATTCCCGCAGCGATGTTAATCACTCACTGGACTGAATGTTTTGTATATTACTGCTTAGTAATTAATCATATTATTCATAAATTTAAATGAATTGATATAATGATTAAAAAATAAAGTGTCGACCATCCCAAATGGGAATACTATCTAAAATTTTATTAGAATGTTTATGCGTTCAGGAAGATCTGCCCCCCATTCAGCATAACAATCACGGCCTGTTAATGTATGAGATGACTCTCGTGGTTGTAGCGCCACAATCGTTCTGTTGAACAGGGGTCTATTCATTTTGGGCATGTTTATATTTCTATGTTGTGATTTGACTTTGTTGTTTCTGTCTCCAGGGATTGTAGATTAACAATGTTGTCGTCGCCTATTGTTGGTGAAATATTCCCGCTGCAACATATAACATTCATGTATTTATTCATACATTCATTCTTTCCCCAGGGTCTTGCGAATGGGTTCTTCAATTTTGAAACATTTGATGTTGATGAATATGAACATTATGAGGTGAGATTTCTTACAAGATTCAATGTTTATAAATGTTACCATATGTCTTAGAAGCATTGTAGTTGAATATCACGAGCAATATTTGTTGCAATCGTCGCAAATGCGTGAAAGAATCCTGCAGTGATGTTAAATTCCATATTCACTCACTCGGATGAGTAAAGCAGGGAATCAATTAATTATGACCTCACTCACCTTTAGTAGCATCTGATATATCATGTATCTTTCCAGTAGGTATATTTGTAGCCAAGGTGGTGTGGAGATCCTACATCGTACATGACTTAGCCAGCGGACGGTGGGATGGTTCCCTGTTTCCACAGCATGTCTTCATGTCCATGTAAAATGTTCTTTTCAGAAAGTAGAAAATGGTGATTTCAACTGGATTTTGCCAGGGAAATATCTGGCTTTTTGTGGACCTCACCCAAAGTCTAAAATAGAAAATGGTAATCTAATGTTTGCAGGATCAGTTTGCGTGATTTTTCTAACATGACATACACATGCAGTTTCATTCTCAGCATACCCCTCTGCTCCAGTGTCAGATAGATCAATATGATGAATTAAAATTCATAATTAATCACTTGTTTTCGAAATGAAATTATTTTTTATTTTCATTCTTTTGAAAATAGTATTAATTTGAATTTGTGAAAAATTGGCAGAATATCTGATTATTACTGAGCTATCATTTCATTACGGGTTTAGTCATCTGTGGGTCTATGTTGACGTCACAGTGGCGGGTTAGCTGAGGAAACTGCGTGTGTAGCCGGGTGGCGACACTGACAGCCTGGCACTGGTACTTACCGAATGGGCGTGTGCATGGTGCTAACCTTTGACCTGTCTGGTGGCGGAGAAAGCAGCCCCAGTTGGTGCATGGAATGTGGGCTGAACTAACAGTAGGGCCGGGCCTGAGAGTTGCCATAGTGCTCGGGTGATCGCAATATACCCCCACCCCACACACCCACACCCCCACCCCCACCCCATCCTGACTCCACATAGATGCAACATCTACACACAATGCCAAGTGAATTTATCCTTGATTATACTGTTGCAGTGTTTGAATTTAAAGGGGGGTATTGGGGGTCATTTGAAAATATGTGACCCCCTGAAAATTACATATTTGACCTCCATTAACATTGCACCTATGGAGAATGACCCCTTTATTATTTTCCTAAGTTAGAACACAGCAAAAGTGTTGTATTGTCTGCAAAGAGAACTGGAGTTATGTCCCTTTACTCGCCAAGAATCCTTGCTGTATTTGTAAATGATACTATAGGAATTGGACAGATTATGAAGAATACTTGGGTCATTCAGTTAATTAACTTTGAAAATGAGCCGCATTAAATCTGTGTTCATCATGTGTTGAATGTTGTATTCTTTGCTCAATTCTATGAACACCAATTCCCACAATTCCCCTATTGTCGCAAATGATTGAAAGATTCCCACAATGTCAATAAACTCACTTGCCCACAATTCCCAGTTTGAGGTTTTGTTTTGTTCTGGGGGGGGTCTATACTATTGTGATCACCCCGCTATGGCGACTGATGACCGATGACGTCAGTGTTGCCCCAGACTGTCGGCGGTCGCCACCGTCCCCGCCTGTCATGGTGCCCTGTCGCTGCTCCACACTAATCCTTGTCTCTCCCTCTCCCTCCACTCTTAACGCAGCGAGTAGAGAACGGGGACCTCAATTGGATCCTTCCTGCCAAGTTCCTTGCGTTTAGCGGACCGCACCCAAAGAGTCGGCTAGACTATGGTATGCTTCAACTCACAACCAGTGTCGTTAAAGTCACAGTCTTACTTCGGTACAAATTCTCAGCTATGGTTGCTACTGTGTAAAATCTGCGTATTTTACAATTCATGTCAGTTTGCTGTGGTTTTTTATGATTTCTATGATTGGCAAACCATAGCTGTCAATTTGTAGATGATTTGTACGATTTGATTTTAGTATGAAATTGGTTTGAAAATATATTTATGTGGATTTTCGTCTGGTCGACATATTTTGACCCTTATTTATCAATACGTAGCTGTAATACTGTAGTTTTCATCCACTGTTAAATAACTTACTCATTTAGAATCTGATTAATATAAAGTTTAGCACACATCAAGTTTCACTATAGCCATTTCTTTCTTAATAACACTTCAATAAAAGAAATAACTACTAGTACTTGTAACCTGATTTTACTTATTCCTATAACTTTCACTTGTAATTCCCAATGGACAATTGTCGTCATCCAGATATTTATTGAACGATCATTAGGCTTGTATTTTACGAACATCATGTAGGCTTTAATCAGTGATAGAAACTTACTAGCGCAAATAGTAATACAAATAACAAATGTAATGAATTTCTACTAGCCCTTAGTATACCTTTAGCATTGGGAGAAATGGCCCGGGGGAGCGGGCGAGTGTTAATTTTGATCCCAGCTTTAATGCTTTAATAAGAAAACTAATCCATCTTAAAACGTGTATAACCTCGGAATTGTACCCTTCCCTAGGGAAGATGCCTAAGCACGAGCTTCAGCAGCCGACTCACTTGGCCTACTACCACTGTTCCTACTCTAACACTTCACAGCCATCGCTTTCTAGCACTCCGTCTAGCGTAGTACCTCTAGAATATCATGCATTATGCACCAATAGATGTTCACTGGCTGCATTCACAAGTTAACCCCTGATTTTAGAGATTGGTATGAACTAACATCGCTGGATACAATAGTCTTCCTAACATAGAAGTGTTACTATCTACACCTTTCACTCATTCATTTAAAAATGTAATGCTATATTAATAATTGACCCTCTCCCTGCTGGATTTAGGCACAACTCTTTATGGCATCTCAGGTGCCTTCAGCATGGAGAGGGTTAAATAACATTCCATATCATTCATATTGTCTGGTAATAATTGGCAAATTGCTTTTATTTTTAAATTTCACATTTAAATTAGAATGGATATATGTACCAATGTGGTATTATTGAAATAATATTAACAATTCAGAAGCATTGTCATTGGATTGTAATTGATTAAGAAGTCATGACAGATGATGGTGTTAATTATATGTCAATGTTCGCTGATTTCTCCGCAGGTTACCCTCTCCATGCACCAGAAGCCTACTTTCCATACTTCCGCAAACACAACGTTTCAGCAATAGTGCGTCTGAACAAGAAGATCTACGACGCCCGGCGGTTCACGGACGCCGGCTTCGACCACTACGACCTGTTCTTCATCGACGGGAGCGTGCCCAGCGACGGCATTGTGCGTCAGTTTCTGGAACTCTCGGAGAACACGGACGGCGCCATTGCCATACACTGTAAAGGTAATGGAATGTCCTGTTGTCAAGAATGACCCATCGCTGTCTCGCGATGATAAATACAAAAATATGGTGGAGAAAAATGTTAAAATACTGAAAACCAGTGGGGCATTGATGCAGAAATTGTAGCTTGTTGCCCAATATTCTTTACAAATCAAATGTACATACTTTCAAATATTTGATTTTTTACACATGTTAGAAATTCAGAAAATAATAAGTGGGTCAATCTCCATAGGCCCAGTGTTAATAGTGATCAAATCTGTAATTAGCAAGGGGTCCCATAGATATCTTAAAACATTGCAGATTTTCAAATGACCACCAGGACCCCCTCTATTTCAAACTGACGTTATTATTGTTATTAACAAGCCTGTTGTTTGTGTGCAGCTGGTCTGGGCAGGACGGGCTCACTCATCTGCTGCTACTTGATGAAGCACTACAAGTTCACGGCGGCCGAGGCCATCGCGTGGAACAGGATATGTCGGCCGGGGTCCGTCATCGGACCGCAGCAGAACTTCCTAGAAGAGTGAGATTTACAAACATTCTCGCCCTAATATTAATGTCTTCATGCCTGCATTCATAGCACTGGCTGTCCAGATGAAATGTTTGCATATTTTCCTAAATGTCACTATCCTTAACTTTCCCTGAATTATTAATCTTTTTCTATGAGCGTGGAATAGGCATGTTATAAATATGTATTATTATTATTATTATTATTTGAAGATGCTGGTTTTCAATATAATTTTATCTATCAATTATTGATACGTTTCTTCTGTGATGTGGATCATTAATATATAAATAAATCATTAATGTGTACACGTTACCCATACAATACATTTTGTATAATGGTATTAAATATTTACGAGCCACTTATTGGTGAAAGCTTCTCAGGGACATTCTGTGACAAATCAATCGATCAGCTGATGAAGAAGTGGATATTAAGAAGCACAGCTCATAAATTTGCATGCAATGTGCCAGATTTGTTGGGCTAATTTTGAGGTCCATAGTTATACGTGACTATGTACTATGATGATTGTAGTTACTTATAACTGTGGTATTGCTAGTTTTAAACGCATAGTATCACAGGTCATTGACCTGCAAGTCTTAACTGAAAATATATACATTTGTACACTACCAGTACACAACCAGTTACTTATTACACATGTCTCACTAGTTTTTTATTTTAATATTTATTAATTAGAAATGACTTATTCTGATTATTTGGATTTTACTGGAAATGGAATGAAATTTTACCTATCTTACAGTGGTGAAAAGATATTTGTAGGTACAAAAGCGATTATGTGTATGCAAAGTGCATATATACTTTGAATTTATATTTGGTAAAAAATGACAACTTAATCTTTGATAGCTGCTGTATTGAGGCCGGTGGTTACACGTATGTCTGACTGTTGACAGGAAGCAGGCTTGGTTATGGATGCAGGGAGATCTGTTCAGAGCCAAGTTGAAGGACCGGAGTCGGGAACGGCAGTACGGCAGCGTGTCCAAGCTCCTGTCCGGCGTGGACGACATGTGCATCCAGGACCTCGACTCCGACAGATATGGCTACCATGGGAAATACGTAGATACAGATAATGTAAGTTCACAGCGACTTTCTGTACAATTGTACACCATTGCATGGTTGCGAGCTTCCCTGGCAGCTGGAAGTACATTGTAAGGTTCTCGTATGCTTTTAAATATAATTTGGAAAGTTACTTCTGTTTTGTCTGAGTATTTCCCATGATTTGTGATTTTGGAGATGCCGCTGTTTAAAGTCTGACAATACCGCTGTTTGTTTACAGTCTGACAATGTCGTTGTTTAGTTTGACAATGCCGCTGTTTAAAGTCTGACAATGCAGTCTGACAATGTCGCTGTTTAAAGTCTGACAATGCAGTGTGACACTGACACTGTTTACAGTCTGACAATGCCGCTGTTTACAGTCTGACATATTCCACTGTTTTCAGATCTACTCGGGCCCGGTGACACGAAGCAATGCCGTGGAGACTCAAGGAGACAAACTGAACCAGTTGAAGCTGCAGCGACGACACCCGCGGTCTGCCACCACCGGAACTATGGCGTGAGTCCAGCTCTGACCACACTGACTGACCACACTGACTGACCACACTGACTCCCTTGTAGTCTCTTCATACCTGAGTCTGTTCAGAAGGGCGAGTTTACGCGAGATCGCGTGACGTCACATATGAATGATGAAGGTTGCTAAGGCGATTTCATGCGTATACTCGCAGGTTCGCGCCCTCCTGAACAGGCCTCTGGGGTGTGTTCAGGCTGCACTACATTTCACTACACTACTTTTATATAAAGTAGTGGCTGGCTGAACTGGTTCGTAGGAAAATTGCAGAAAATCAGTTTGCGTATGTCTCCAGTTCTTTGGATTTCCTACTAAATACTACGGGGTCCAAGCCCAGTGAAAAGTAGTACTACATAGTACTGTGTATGCAGGCTGAACAGCTTCTGTAGCACTAAGTACTATGTAGTGAAAGCTATTGCAACCTGAACACACCCAAGTATAGGATAAACATCCACATTTTGTCATTATATATTTATTGAATTATTTCATATTGGTGACGCACATTGGTCTAGAATGATTCACTCACTCTCTCACTCACTAGTTTATGTCTTTCTTTATTCAAGGAAAATATTTGTGGTAGATTATAATGAAAATGTTTATTGCTGCATTTCTACATTTTTGTTATACAGTCAGACCCCGATATAACAGTCTCCATTATCACGGTTTCTCCGTTTACCGGTCAACGTTTAACCTATACAGATTTCCTACTATATACTTTAAATCGATGAATGATTGATCCGATGATCCGGTTGTTTCGCAAAATCGAAAGTGTCCGGTATAACGGGGTCTGACTGTATACCATTAGTGTATTATTTATTCATTTTGTGGTAGTGAAAGACTTTTGCAGCCACATAAAGTAACATGTCACTCAGTGCAATTTTTATGGAAATTGTTGTATAGGCTGTATAATATCACCACCATGTACTGTTTCCATAGTTTCGATGAAGCCAAAGTTCACAAGCGGTCCACAACGCAACCACTCCGCATGTCTGGTTGCAAAAGCGCTCAGGGAGTTATGTCCCCTTTGAAGAGCTCCAAGGTCACATCCACTGTGTTGTCAAACAACCACGCCAACGCCTCCACGAAGAGAAGCACTCGTCTCGCCACCGGTTCCCCATCTAGTGCCAAGAGGTGGGTCTCTCGCCTTTAACCCGTCTGCTGTGATGGTGACGTGACTTACACGTCACAAGTTTAACCCTCTCCCTGTCGGATTAATCACAGATACAGCCCTTTACGGCATCTCTGGTTGCATTCAGCATGGCGAGGTGTTTAAATATCGAGACCAGTATTCAATGCATCTCAATATGTATAACTAAAAAATTAAATTGATGATTTCATTTAAATTGTATTACATATATGCATTCGTTGACCAAGCACCATGTTCAATATTGAATTGATTTTTGCAATTGTGTGGCTACTAATAATTTGCAGTTAATCCTAGCGTATGTAGATATGACTTATAATTATTGGTAGATGTATAAATTTCAGAGATTACGAAACATTTCTGAGTATGTTTTTGTGCTCAACTCATGTGCTATATGCTCAAAAACAATACGTTTTATGAACAAAATTCTGAGTTGAGTATGAAATTGTACTTAGTGATTTATTTGACCTGGGATCTTCTGTATGAAAATGCATATAATTCTTAGTCAATCATATCTCCAACACTGGCAACGGTGTGGCCTATGACCTAGGTTGGAGTTGAGGTTATCTTAGAGTTATCCAGTTTTATACATGAGAGTCCCAATCAGATGGTAGATAGACTTAAGGAAAGCTCCATGTCTAGAATTGTCACAAATGGGCAAAAGATTCCCACAGTGATTTTTAATTCCATAATCACTTACTGATATCTAGAAGTTAGAACATTTCAACGGACTTGCATGTAAGTCGTCAGCATTCAGTGAATCACAGGTAAGCTGTCAAACAGGGGAACTAACTCCAGATGCGCTCCTCTATTGTAGAAAGCAGCAGTATTCTTTGAGGAAAAGCATACAGTCTAGGTAGGCGACGTTGTGCCGTGCACGCCTCAGTCGTCAGTGCCGCGACGGCCGTCGTTATTACCCGCTTGTGACCAGTTCTCATTAATTTGGCACAGCCCCCATTTATTTCATTACCGTCTAGCTCGTTACCGGAATATCTCTTGTGTTGCATATTTCTACTTCCTTACGTTTTTATGTGTTTATAGTCGCATAATAGTGCATATTTATATGATAGATGTAATTGTCTTCCATGTAATAGCATTTGCAGGTCCTACAATGATCAATGCTTTATGTATATTCTGTTGAAAACCATGGTACAGTTTGTAGCTGTTGTGTCTCCATGTTATATTCAGTTATTGTGTATCCACACCCAATGCATGAGCACACTCTGAATATTTAGCAAACACTGTCCTTACAAATGTCTTAATATTGGCTTTGATTTCTCAGTTTGGTGATGGTACCTATGTTTGTTTGTGTTATTGGCCACTTCTAACCTATTATTAAATATTTGAATACACACAGTCATTGTTGTCAAACACATTATAAAGTATTCTATACCAAATCTTTTATATTTCCTACAAAGTCTTTTTCTATAACATATTCTGATATTTTAATGTATATATTTTTTTTAATGTTCATCTTTGAGTTTCTATCTCATGTTTCTGCCTTATGGTGCAATAGAAAGACCTCAATGCAATATTAGTCACACGTTTTCACAATTAAGTCACAGTATTGTCAGTTTTGATCAAGATGTCCTCACTGGATGTTGAGTTATGCACTCGATGGTGTTGTCATGTGTTGCATTTGTTAGCTTCAGGTGTCGTGTGTTTGTTTCAAGCATAGTTCTAGTACACGCTACATGTTGTACTCAGTTCCACTGAAGCGTCTGCATCACGTAATGGATATTATGAACAATTTCTCTAGATCTGATTAAAGTTTCTAGCAAGTTTGTCGTGTTCTCACATGGTGAAGGGAAATAATATATTATATACATGTATTTAATTTATATATGTGAAGTTTGACTAATCTGAATCAGGTAATACGTTTTGATTATTTATGGAACTAACCCATGATTGATGAGCTTTGCATTTGAAGTGACAAGTATAACTATACACTGCTAGATAGACGTAGTTCATCATATACTCTGCCCAAAACTATGCCAGCATAGTGATCAAGCATAGGTCGTTATTCTGGATAAATATATGAATTACCTGTGTATCATGAAAAAATACAGATGTCAGATATACAAATCTGTACATTTCTTTTGGAAATGCATGCTCATATATGTAAAAAGAAATGCCTAGATTTGTAAATTCTCTCCTACCTATGTTTGAAGTAAAATTTTACGGAGCCTTTTCCCTATTAATCTTGCAAAACAATTGTTCTAATCTGCTTCAACGCAGTGCACATGGAATCTATAGTTAAACAATAAGCCATCAGCTTGCAGGGTCTGTTTACGTCCCCGTCAGTGCCCCTCTCCATCTCAGCATTAAGGATATCGTATTCCTCCTCAACTACGGTGTAAACCTTTACCACACAGTCTCGTCTTTCAGTTCCAAATCCGACTCCGATATTGGTACATGTCTGCACATGAGTTTTGGTGCCGAGTATATTTGGTGTGTTGTGATCTGCACTGGATGATCCTCTGTAGCCTGTCATGTCTAATCTTTTATGCCCTTTCTTTTGTCTGCAGCTGGGCTAGACGTAGCCTTGATTTAGAATCTGACTACCTTGATAGTAAAGACAATAAGAGCGTGTATTCGGGGTCCAGGGATATTTATAGGTCCCCACTGGATTCCAACTCAGCCTGGCCGTACAAATATCACTTACGATCCAACCATACAGTAAGTCAACCGTCTTTTCCCCACTTGAACCTCCATAAACACTAGGCAGCTTCGTACTCAAGAAGTATGTACAAATTGATATGTCCTGTAGCATCGTAGAAATCTTTGATTAAGTAACTGAATGGATAATTTGGCATAGTTTTACTGATGTAATCTTTACTTAAGATGTTTAGGTTTCCAAGGTTAGGTGAAAGGTACAAGAAATCGTAGTAATTATTAATGGTTCCTCAAGAATTGCCACTTCAGCCACTCGACCTATGCTGATATCATAATAATGCAAATAGTTCACCTAGATTCAATCACCCAGAAACCCCACCTAGATTCATGGAATTCTAAATGTAAGAGGTGAAGAGGTAAAATGAAAGAACCTTCAAAGTGGCTTTAAACCACAGTTCCTCCAACCAATCGTCTCAAGAAATATCGGAACCCACCCACAATATCATTCCGTCTGAGTTGTTTAGATGGCAGTGCCTGCTGTAGTCATTTGAAGGGTGGTGCGATGTAGTCATTTTCTTATTAGTTTACCGGTAATTAGATTTTTAATCATTGGAATATTAGTTTGGTTTTAGAGCGGCAATGGTGTATCCTAATTGCTGTATGTGGACCTAATAGCATTGTCAGTACTTCATCCTCGTAGTGATACATGTAGCAACAATTTAACATCTATTGGATAATTGGGTGTATTTTGTGATAATTATTATACATTTTTCGATATGCATTGGTATGTTTTTAATTATGGTCAATGTCGTCACATTTAATATTTCTGACACATGTTTTGAGAAGGTGGTATTGTCATGAATGGATTAGTGGCTTGTTTTTGTTAGTGGCTTGTTTGGGTTAGTGGCTTGTTTGGGTTAGTGTCCTGTTTGGGTTAGTGTCCTGTTTGGGTTAGTGGCTTGTTTGGATTAGTGGCTTGTTTTTGTTAGTGGCTTGTTTGGGTTAGTGGCTTGTTTGGGCTAGTGGCTTGTTTGGGCTAGTTGTTTGGGTTAGTGGCTTGTTTGGGCTAGTGGCTTGTTTTGGGTAGTCTAGTGTTTTGGGTAGTGTCTTGTTTGGGGTAGTGTCTTGTTTTGGGTAATGTGTTGTTTGGGGTAGTGTCTTGTTTTGAGGTAGTGTCTTGTTTGGGGTAGTGTCTTGTTTTGACATAGTGTCTTGTTTGGTTATTGTCTGTTGTAGCAGACTGCCTAGTTTTAACGTCATTATGTGCACTGGTGCACTGAGCTTAGTGTACAGGGTGATGTTTTACATAAGCATAATTGTAAACTAATAAGCATATGCTGCTACTGCTTGATGTGTGGGTGTGGCAGTAACTATGTTTGTACTGTGTACTCTACTACTATGTAAGCAGTTGTCAATACTGCCATCATGTATTGTATCAGCGTGTGCTATATGAAGATGTGATGCCATGGCAGCAGTGATAGAGCTCTCTGTATTTATCTAAATGTCACTGAGAATGGAGTTAAAGGCATGCAATGAAAGATTGTTGAGAAGTTAGTGATCTGACAAATGTGTACGTGAAACTACTTACATTTTACAGCTATATAATCCTGATGTCCAGACAGTTATACATTACCTAATACACCCCCACCCCACTCACGAATTGGGGGTGGGGGGGTGGGGTCCTGACAGTAATAAATTACCTAATACACCCCACCCCACTCACCATGGGTTTGGTGCTGACGATTTTTTTTTTTTTTAAACACACCACACAAACACATGCAGGTAGTTCTTTAAAGAACTTGTTCATAACTTTCTACAAATAGGAAGTACCCCCAGCTTTTTTGTTTACTGTTTCTGCCCCAATACTGTATCACCTGTCTAGTCACGAAATCATTACGTAAACTACTTGAGTAACTTGTCAGTATTCTCTTCCTGTGTTGGTTGAACACTATACCTGCTATACTGTACTACTGTTTGATACACTTAGGACAGTGAACCTGTGATAAAGAGGTCACCAGCTTTTGGGATGTCCCAAAAAGCGGACAATGTTGTTTGTATTATTGTAACATGATAGCAGATTAGCACAGAATGTGATAAGAGTAAATACAATATTGATTGCACTTGAAAGAATAGCTGAACTAAACTAAACAGAGCTCCACAGCTAGGATTGTGAAATAGCCCAGATATACACTAATTATTATAATGTGTCCATTTATATAGCGTCATTGTCGCAAATGGTTGAAAGATTTCTGCAGCGACGTTAAACTCCATATTCATTCACTCATATAGTGCCAAACTCCACACTAGGTATGCTCATAGTGCTAATATTATTACCCCGGTCAATATATCTGTGTGCACTCAATTCCTTCTCAACTCCCTGGGGAGTATATAACACATACACACAAACCATAGTTATATGCCTTTCATACTGGTCAAGAAATATCCTTTTGATGTAGGTTGATTTCTTTTTCAGCTATGTGCCAGTATAAATTCCTAGACGGGAACTAGATCTTATCATCTTATCTGCTGTCTGCTCACATAACCAATATTTTTTAATATGCAGCTTGTCTGTAAAAACAGCTGACAAAGAGTTGTGATAGTTACCAGATTGTAGTTTATCTCTATGCACTTTTATTTCTATGCACTATGCTGCTATGTTTACTACAAACACACCTACAAGTTATTGTCAGAGCAGGTTAAAGTTCAACAATGGGGTCTAATTGGTTACGTACCTGTAATAAGACTGATGGGGAGGTGGGTGGAAAAGTAAGACCAATTAACCTGAGTTTGTTAACTCTGCACCCACCGACACTGAGGTTTTACAGAAGTAGAATAATACTTTATGAAAGTGTCACGTGCATATAAAATAGATTGCATGTTCAAGCAATAAATTAAAACACCCAGCCATATTGGCTTATGAGACAAATAGTATTATTAAAATATATTCATATAATGTACAATTATTATATTGAGGAAATTTTTTATATATATATATATATATACACACACACATGTATATACAAATTCAATTATTAATCATATATAATAAATCAACTGCCACTGTTAAATGTGGTTCTTCTTTTAAACATTTTTGTTAAAACAAGCTAGCAAGAATTGCAATGATTCTGCATTTATAATAAAAAAATGTTTTTCTAAATTTGACTACTACAGGCAGCAAGACTGAATTCAAACTACTTTCATCCCGACATCACAACCTGAATAAATATTGATTTGATCACATAATAATGCAGTATCCCTGCATGAAAAGTGAAACTTCCCGAAACACAAACTACCTATGTATATTTCCAACGACAGTGCATGTATCATGTGCTGGTTATAGAAGCACAATAGACTAGAGAAATGTACAGGTTATTTTGAGGGGTTAGAGCCAGAACGCATTATCTCGCAATAGTGTGAAATTGAGTTTTAGGCATGTTGTCATTTTGAGCATCACCCATGTGCAAACTCTTGACCAAAAACAACAACAACATATTATGTCAATCAGATATGCTTTTAAAGATATTAAATAAAACAAAAGTGAGTGTTTCTATTTTTAAGTTGCTTCCCAAACTTTCAAATGCGATTTACTCAGTATAGCATAAAGTTGAGATAATGTGTTCTGGCTCTAACCACTCGATTAATGTTATTCGATGACTACATATATGATCCTGACTGATATTGATATTTTATTATGGTAGTATTCAAAAGAATTTTTGTTAATTTATTGAGTGGTTATGAGCCATACTGTATCATTCTGCAAGACCTTGGGGTCGTGCTGTATCATTCTCTAAGACCTTGGGGTCAAGCTGTATCATTTTGTAAGACCTCAGGGTCGTGCTGTATCATTCTCCAAGACCTCAGGGTCATGCTGTATCATTCTGCAAGATCTTGGGGTCGTGCTGTATCATTCTCTAAGACCTTGGGGTCAAGCTGTATTATTCTATAAGACCTCAGGGTCATGCTGTATCATTCTCCAAGACCTCAGGGTCTTGCTGTATTATTCTTGTAAGACCTCAGGGTCATGCTGTATCATTCTTTAAGACCTTGGGGTCGTGCTGTATTATTCTATAAGACCTCAGGGTCATGCTGTATCATTCTGCAAGACCTCGGGTGCACTTGAGTAACACCTGAGCAGGACACGTACGTTGATGGGAGAAAGCTCATTGGAAAACAATTTAAGAATGATAGTTGCGCATGTGTGAAATATTCCCGCTGTGACGACAAACACTAATGCAAACATAGCTTTATTATTCTGACTAAAACTAGTTTCTTTCGAGCAACGGTACTTGTTTATTACAGGGGTAGCAATTTTCCACAGAGCCGCAAAAAAAACTGCAGATTTCTTTGACCGGGGGGTCGATTTATTCGGATGTGGGTTAATGTCTGCATTTGTCCAGACCCCAAGCTTGCTTTCTGCTGAAATCACAATTATGTGTTGCCATGACTTATAATATGCTGACTGTGTTATTAGTTGCCTCAAATTCTAAATCCTAGCGGGGATCCAGGGGTCAATTGAAAATCTGCAATGTTAAAGGTATCTGTGTGACCCTGAAAATTACAGATTTGACCTCCATTAACATGTGGCCTGTGGAGAATGATCCCTTATTATTTTCTTTATTTCGAACACTGTAAAGTGTTCCTTGCTCTCATTTTGCCGTTTTGCTGTTTTCCCATCCTGTTTGCTGGTCAACAACTACCAACAATTCACTCCCAGAATTGATTTCTTTACTGCCGACAGTTTTTTTTCTTTATGCAGCATCTCCTTGTGGTAGTTGATTGGACTGAAAGTCCTGGTTCGAGTCTGGGGGTTCTTTCCTTTATTTCAAGATTTTCCCACGTGGTGAAGATTGGGCTGCCTTGTTTGTTTGCTTGTGTACAGTTGTAATCTTTGGCTTATCTGTACTGTGTGCATCTCTGGTCCTGCTGGAAACATCAAATATGGTAGTTGTTGTGGGCTATCCTCCCTCCTTAACCAGATGCTGTTTGATACAAAGGTGTAATACTTAAGAGCTCGTTCTCTCACTGAAATGATTCCTCAAAATAGGAGACTGTCGCTTTGATAATAGTCGTCACCTATGGGTGAAAGATTCCCGCTGTGACGTTAAGCAATAATTAACTAACTAATAGTAAACTGGTATTATATTTCATATGCAATCATGATGGCATACACTGTGGCAATACCGTTATCATTCTTGGTCTGTCAGTACCAGTCAGTGCTCGCAGGTTTACTGCAACATTAAGTGCTACAGATGTTGCAGGTTTCCTCCTATCCTAAACTGACAATATGTGATATACTGAATAAGTGAATATGTGATATAAGACAATATGTGATACAAGTTGTTGTCGTCGCCTATGGGTGAGATATTCCTGCCGCGACGTAAAACATTAATTCAATCAATCAAATGATATAAGTGAAAGAATATTAAAAGCGTCTCTAAACGCAAATTGAAAAAGCAACAATAAAACAAACTGGTATTTCCACAAGAAATTATTTTTACTGTTTATAGAAAACCAGCATAGAATACAACATTTAGATGTACTGTAATTTTCCCACTTGATGTGTATAGTTTTCCTTTCATTATGTAAGTAATATAAACGCTAACAGTCCAGAAGTAAGAAATGATATTTTATGTCCTGTATTTGTTTCATAACATCACCTTCTGTTTTTTCGTTACAGATCGGGCCATCATACTCGTAAGTCGACAACTCCTTCCCACCTACGATGATGTTTGTCAGAGTTATCTCCTCCAAGCAGAGAAGCCGTGTCACAAGTGTTGTTATAGTCGCGTGTGTGGGATCGCACAGATTATGTACAGTTATATTTTTATAGCCATGGACACGGTCATAGTGTCCCTGCGTCGTCTCGCATGTAGATAGATATAAATATATATATAGACATAGATATATAAAACATATTGTTATGAATACGAGGCTCTTCGTGAGAACTACTATATTTACTCATGTACAGTTGTCAAAACCTGCAACCATTTTATATGCAACTAACACTGTAACGATTCTCTAATATTTTGAGTTCGAGCCTGAGATGTGGATTTTGCGGTACTCGCTAACCATTGTGTTGTTATGATGCAACACCGTAGGTACTGATTATAACTGGACTGTCGTCGTGTGGTACGTCACTGGTGATTTCATACGAGGTATCACACAGTCATGTTTTATGTAGGAATTGTTTTATAGGAAATTGTTTTATTTTATCCCCAAAGATGTATAGTTAATGTATTGTATAGCGAAACGATATGATGAGTACTTGTCTTCATCTAGACTAGCACTGTCTATACACGTGTCATCAACACTGTTCATGTTTATTTGAACTCATTTATTTCTGCTTTATTTTAGAGGCAAGTTTTATAATAGTGTTAGTGTCAAGAAATTTTAAAGAAATATTTTAATAATTCATGAAATAATCAGAAGACAAATGCTTCATGTTCAAGTATGCCTTATGGCGTGATCGATTTGGCGTCTTCTCGTTTTGGTAGAAGTGATTCTAGGAAGAGAAATGTTCACCTACGCGCCCCTGCTATGAAGGTGGAGCGCAGGAATTCGTCTGCCAGAAGAAGAAAACGTCTTATTTTTCTGCAAAACGATCAGCAAGAAGACGTCAAATCGATCACGCCATTAACTCTCTCCCTGCAACCGGATATGCCCTTATGAGCAGTGCTTTTGCCTAATCCAATAGAGAGAGAGGGTTAAATGTGTATCCTGCCTATGTTTCTTATGTTTTATATGCGATTAATATTGCTCCGTATATAATGCATGCGAACGGGTTTAGTGGATATGATAGCTCCGAGAAACGATACACTGGGCCCGATTTCTTCAATGTTATTTGAAATTGAAATTGAGATTGCGAAAAATACTCCCCTGAGATTGAGTTCACTGCACTTACCAAATGCATTTCTTCAATGACATTTTGACAAATCTCAGCTGACAATAATTATAGACACAAAATTGCGATACAAATCTTAATTAACCCTGAGATTTTTACTAAACTTTGAAAATTTGCGAGATTTCTTTCAAATTACATTTGTCAAGTGACAAGTATTGGCAAATTATATTTGAGTCTTTGCAGCACGTTCGGTATGATCTTAAACCAAACATACTTGAGAACCCTTCCGAGTAATCGTAATATGTGTCATAATTAGATTACTATGAAACCATTATCCAGGCGGTACCAGTATATATTCGAGGACTTGTCGTAAAATTTATTAACCGTCCACACAGCAAAAATGTTTAGGTGTCCGGTCCCGGACACCTAACGTGGGTGTTCAAACATAAACCAGGACACCCGAGGTGAAACTCTGCTGATAGAATCCTGGATCAGGTCACCTATTTCTTTTACGGTGACATTGATTGTTACACAATTATAAACCAAACTTCCGTGGACTTTATGAGTAAAGTTTAGTTACAAACCTTGAAAGTTATCTTGTGACCTTGAAAAGTACCCTCTGGCGGAGTCGAACGCGGACCTGTTGAGCGAATCCTGATACACAGTACTCCGAATCAAGGTGTTCTTCTTGTAGCTCTCGTACGATGACCCTATACCGTTATAGCCGTACTGTCCGTAAGGATCCGCAGTGAACGCAGGGTGTGTTCGACCTTCTGACCAATAGGATCCCGGATTGTGAGTCAGACTCGTCGTGATTGGCACAGCTGGAAATGTCTGGGCATGCGCATGAGCGTCCGGATACGTCTGAACACGTGACGTGAATGCATTGTTGTGAGTGACGTAATCGGTGTAAGAGTTGAAGCCGAGTTGAGGTAGGTATGACGGGCGTTCGTAAGCACCGGCGCTACTTCCGGTAAACGAAGAATAGTGCTTTATGGGGGATAGCGGGAGAGAGGAAGGGTTGATTCCTCTCGTGACGTCTTCGTGAAGGGTGAAGGACGCTTCTCTGGAAACGACGATGGGTGTAGGTCTACAGAAGGCTGTTCCGTTGACTGGTTCGTATCCGGTGGGATTACAGGGTCGATTCTCATCCAGATTGGTACTGGCTTCCGTCTCTGAAATGACGCATCCTCAGTGATAATCATACGCACGTCAATTAATTACGGTGCAGGGTATATTTTCACAGAACTCTCTTAACCGCTAAGAGACCATAGAACTCCTTTTTGCCGATAGCTAATACATTGCTAAGAGAGCTCTATGAAACGATACCCTGGCCTCGTATTTTCTAATGTTCTTAGCTAATAAATTCTTAGTGAGAAAGGATCTAGTCAACAATCAACATTAGCAGAACACAGGTTAGGCAAATTCTTAGTTTAAGATACGAACATCTTAGGACATTTAGCTTCATGCACTTACAGTGTCAACATATCCCGATCATGCGCAGACATGGTCTATCGTAATTATTCTACAACCTTTATAATTATCATGCTGTTTTCGTATTAAAAATGATATGCTCGTCCTTCTAAAAGTGGCTTTGACCCAGTTAATTACGTAATATCAGAATAATTATTTCGCTTTCTACACGTCATAGAGTCTTACCACTGCTGCTGTCATAATGGCCGTCAGTCTGCTTCCGCTTCCGGCTTTTGGGCGAATTCTGAGATTTACTGCAAGGGGTTCGTACTTTAGCATGTACCTGTATCTCTTCTGTAACCAAAGAAAACATGTCTGTTATTGTATAGTACGGTATTTTAGAGTTTGTGCGCTCTTGTCTATTTTTAGAATTTCGAAGAATATCATTTAAAACTAGGAATTCCGGTGATAGGCTAACAGAAGTCTAGGCCTT